>LBNU01009577.1:134910-156697 GCA_014162995.1 Artemisia annua
TCGGAAGCGTAGGTGGTGCTGTGCGTGTCGAGGGTATTGGGTGTTAATAACGAATAAAAACTAATAAAATGTAGGTAAATAATGTGTGTCATTGTTGTTTTGGTGGTAGTTTTTGTCTGAAAACAGTATGCCTGAGTTTCAAAGGCGCGAGCGGCGCGAGAGAGCAGGTTTTGTTGGTTCCTTTGTCGTTGTGGCGTTAATTTGGTGTCGGAGAGAATGGTGGCGTGAGTGTGAGTAGAGTAATGTTGGATGTTTCGGGTGCAATTAAGTGTGAGAGGAGAGTGCGGTGTGTTTCGTATGTTGGATATACATTCTATTTCGTGTTATTTACAATGATGGGAAGTAAATACGGCTGCTGTTGTGGGCAGTCGGTGGTGGTTTCAGGTAGAAATAACGGCGGCCTGTTGTGAATGGTGATTGGTGTTTCAGGTAGAAATGACGGCGGCTGTTGTGGATGGTGATGGTGCGTTTCGGTTAGAAATAACAGGCGGGTGAATGGTGGGAGATGATTGGATTTTTTTTTGATTTTTATTTCATTATATTATTATTAATTTTTTTTTTTATTTATGGTTTATGTGATGAGAAGGGAGGAAGAGAGGAGGAAGGAGAAGGGTGGGGTGGTGGGGTTGGAGGCTGGCCGGACCGTTGCAGTTGGTGTCGCGAACGTGGGGTTGGTGATGGTAGGGCATTATAAAAAAAGTATTCATACTTGCCCAAATTCATCTCTGGGTTGGTTAGGCGTGGGTGGTGTCTTCCGGTTAACAAGTCACATAGTACCCTGAAGATGAAAAAAAGACGAGTTTATTACCCTGAAAATGAAAAAAAATAGTTCGCTACCCAAAAGATGAAAGGGTGACAAGTATAATACTTTTTTTTAATAATTTCCCCTTTCTCATGCCAACACCCGGCTCCTGTTTGCGATACTGACCACAACATTATAAAATCTAGCGACAATGTACTACTACATCTTGCTTATCTTGCATGGCGCCGGGTGGTGCATGCCTGACCACTGCCCGTGGAATGGGCCACTTATGCCCCCTTGAAGTGGTGCAAGAACTCAACGAAGTAGATATATATGATGGATAAAACATAGAATAATATATTGTAATCGATTGGATATATCTCGAATTCTCGATCTATCTTGCTTATAACACACCATGCTACATTTATAATTAGCCTTCGCTTGTCCTTCACATGTTACACTGATGTAAACTTTTGGCATATATGCGCTTAAATTCAACATATACCACAACACAATCAGATTATCCGTAATTCTATTTTGGTAGTACATGACTACTATAAGTACAAGTTTCTCAATTGTCATGCATATCACTGCCAAACCCTACAAAGAAACTATCAATAAGAACTAGCAATATCCAAAAAAATGAAAGAATCATTCTTCATTTTCACAGTTTTATCGACACTTGCATTTTCGTTGTGCCAAAACACAACTCCAGTCCGCGATACTGATGGGAACATCCTTAAATCTGGCAACAACTACTACATCTTGCCCGTCATGCATGNTCTATTTTGGTAGTACATGACTACTATAAGTACAAGTTTCTCAATTGTCATGCATATCACTGCCAAACCCTACAAAGAAACTATCAATAAGAACTAGCAATATCCAAAAAAATGAAAGAATCATTCTTCATTTTCACAGTTTTATCGACACTTGCATTTTCGTTGTGCCAAAACACAACTCCAGTCCGCGATACTGATGGGAACATCCTTAAATCTGGCAACAACTACTACATCTTGCCCGTCATGCATGGCGTGGGTGGTGGCTTAATCAAAGCCCGCGGAAGCGGCGAGATTTGTACCACGCAAGTTGCCCAAGCAATTAGTGAGGTGGAGCCTGGGACACCCTTGAAATTCATACCAGCCAACCCCAACAAAGATGGCATCATTCGCGAATCAACAGATCTTAACATTATGTTTGTGGATCCACTTGCGTGTGTTCCAAACGCAGTTTGGAGGGTAAATACTGATGTTTTCCAGCTCGATCAACGGACCTTGTTTAGTCGGGGGCTTTTAGGAAGTCCAGGTCCACAAACCATAGACAATTGGTTCAAAATACAAAAGTATCAAGATTCCTATAAGCTTGTGTATTGTCCCTCGGTGTGCAAAACCTGCAAGCCAGCTTGCGCGGATATTGGTATACAGAATGGTGAACGAGGACGTCGAAATTTGGCTTTGAATAACAAGCCATTCAAGGTCAAGTTCAAGAAGGCATAACAAGTTTCAGGCCCATGATGGATGCTTGCACTTTGATGTAATTATACGTGAATAACAAATAATAAAGAGCTCTTGATGTACTCATCAACTATGTGATATCCATAAAATACCGTTGTGTTATTTGTTTGCTAAAAGACACTGAGTGTGAATCTTTTTGTGCTGAATAGTTTCTATATCGAGTTATGTAATTAAGGTACTTAATTAATTTGGCATATGATTCAATTAGGTCTATTTATTTATTAATCATAGTGAACATCTTTATAATGATGACTAGATTAGAACCCGTGTACGACAGGGCGGTAAGAAAAAAAAAAAAAAAAAAAAAAAAAAAGTTGATTGCACAACTATGCAGCAAGAATACATGCAAAAGAATTTGCAGATTTTAGTATAGAGTTATATGCATTTACAGGAATTTACGAAAACATGCACAAATGGCCATTTCTTTTTGTCATTCTTTTGTTTGCACTTGTTTCCATTCAGTTGTTTGCATTATCAGTTGATGTTACTTGTTAACTACGAAATGACATCCCCAAAAAATCATCTTTTAAAGAGATAGAATGGTGATAAACTGATAACAGAAGAAGCTTATATTACCAGGGTCATTAAGATGTTGATGGAAACAAGTCTTCCAAAAACAGATGTTTACAGAAACTGGTATGTATTATGTGTATTGCTACAAGAGACAAACATGATAGTAATAAGTTAATAAAGAGATAAATATAAAGTGTAGAAAATAGTACCGTAAATCGTTTGATTGTTTAGACTGAAGAGCACAAATAAGGAATGTGATGCTCACAGTTTCCTTAAGATAGATTCGTCCTCTCTACGGTGCTTGAGAATCGTGAACGTCTATCTCCCATGATACAACAACAACGGATAGCACAAACGGGTTATCAATGATAACCAAAAAATGTGTCTTCCCTCTATTACGAGCGACAGTGGCGGACTCAGCCAGAAATCTAAGGTGGTTCCTTGAGATAGTATAGAAAAAAAAATAATAGGTCAACTAATTGTATATTGGGTCATGTTCATTCGTGATTGCATTAATTTAATTTTGGTGTTAAATTGAATACAACTTCTATTACTTTTGTTATTGTAGAACTAGATATAAGACTTCTGTACTATACTTATTATTTGATCAAAATTACCGTATTGTTTGCTAATATTTGCAAGGGCTTTTGTGAAAGTGTGCAAAATATTTTATCGTATAACTGAATTGGATAGAAAATAAAGTAGAGGGGCCAAAAAGAACTTTTTATAAGAATAAAGCACTGAGGATAATATATACTGTATTAAATATGTTGGATGTTGGGTTGTCTTGTTCAACAAACACAGCCGCCCAAAAACTCCATTTAAGCAATACGCATAGCTTTGCTTTCAAGTGTTTCTCCACGGATACTTTGCCTTAGTTCTTTTGAATTATAAGGTGGTTCCCTAGCTAGTTTTAAGATAGGTCCTAAATTTTTTCTATACAAAACTTCTAAAGGTCTCAATATCTAAGGTGGTTCCCGGTAACCACCTAGTTAAACCTAGGTCCGCCTCTTACGAACGAATACACAACGAAGCAAGATAACCGAAATGAGAGGATATGAATTGTGTTTCTTGGTGTACTTGAAACGAGATAATATCACAATATATTTCAATTTATAAGGAGTGGGGATAGAAGAAACGGTCACCATTAATTGACAAATTAATCTTACTAATATCACATTAATTAAAATAAAACCACAAATTGATTTTAATTTCAATTCACATTAGTACACATGAAGACAACATCAATTGTCATTCAACACGTTTGACCATATTTTCCAGCAATCCCCACATGAATGAAATTGATAAAGGGAAACAAAATTTCAACGACTCGATGTTGTAATAGAGTTTTGCAGTTGATATTTGCAAGGATAGGTAGGTGTTACCCTTTGAACCTTCCCTCGTGAAATATACTTAGCCTCCTAGCAGCCAGCAGAACTCGATGTCTTTGAAGTGTCCGCTGTTTATGGAGACGACAATATATATTCCCACAAATATATCCTTAACACATTTTGGTTCTCATAGTTATGTTCGTTATGGTTATGAACGTTAGCCTAGTTATGTTCGTTGTGCACATCAACTTGGTTGTAGTGATTTTAAAAAGTAATTTTAATAAAATTATTTTATACCTTTAATACAAGGAATCTTAGACTATGTTTGGCGACACGTAGCAGTAAGCAGTAGCAATAGCCGTTAGCAGTAGCTGTTTGTTTAAAAAACGTGTTTGGTAATGCAGCTGTAATTGTAATTATAAAGTGTAAAATAAGCAAATACTTACCACTTGTCGCTTCTTCAGGAAGCATATAAGATTGAAGCAGTTGGTCATGTTTCAAACGCTTGTTGATGTGTTGCCAAACATGCAAATGCTTACCGCCTATCGCTTGTTGCTTTAAACGCTTCCAAAAGCTTGTTGTCACAAATGACCTTAGACTAGTCACAATGGTGACAATTACCTTCACATTCACATCAACACCACATCACCATTCAGCACATGAGTACTATCATCACCTTTTACCTTTAATGGTTATCGCCATTAAAAGTACTCACTTTATACATACATATCACACAAAATACCCCACGCACACTCACAAACCAAAAAAAGATAATGGTGATGGTGGTCACCATTAAGTGCAAAAAATAATGGTGATGGGGTGGTTTTAATGGATGTCACATGCCACTGATGGTGACGGGGTGATAATGGTGAGGGGTCGTCCCTATTGTGACTAGTCTTATATACACACGGACATAACTTACACATTTTTGGTTACAAGGGATAGGATGTGAATTACATTAGTTATTTAGGAGGGCCAAATTATAGCCATTTAATACTCCATCTCTCGTGTAGTTATGAGGGTGCATATGACGATGAAAGGGTACAAGAACCATGAGACTTGAGGGTGCATGAGACTATGAAAGGGTGCAGGAACCATGAGACATTTAACATACGTTGAAATCTATCGAGTTAGATAATGTCTCTAAAAATAGACTCGCAATTTGTAGCAAGGTGACTTTGTGATGAAGTGCCTTAACAAATATTTATCTCGAAAATAACATGAACATGTTATCTACCAATTGCATGACCTAGAGCCCAACGAACACTTTAGCTTGAGCTTTTTGAGTAGAACTCAATTGAACACCTACAACTAGGACATTGTCGTTGCGATTGTAGGCTACAAAGCCCAGACCCAACTTTCCAGACCTTTTTTGGAATGAAATGTCACAATTATTTTTGAGGTGCTCGATTAAAGCATTTCAAATGTAGACACCAAACTTAAAACCAAATTGGTGTAAACTGAGAATAATTTTACGTCAGATATGGTTTTTACTCTAATGTAAACTGAGAATACTCCCTTTTAAACCAACATTTTCACAAATTGACTTATAATCCTGAACATACTTGACATAAAAACATTACATACTTGACATAAAACATAACCAAACCAATACTTAGTAGTTTCAAACATGTTTTGACCAATTACTAATAAAACTCGGTCATTTTGGCCTTATGCCAAACATCCATTTTTCCTTCATTTACATTGCAACTAAATACATGACTTGACACAATTTTTGGAAATCATTTGCTTGATCATAAATGAATCTTTGGCCATTACAATATGCATCAAATGAGGCATGAAGAGAGCTCGTTTACCATATTCGAGCTTCACAATTATTTACCCATAATCCCATTGCCTTAGCCTTATAATCATCACTTGTTGTACCTATATAAAACATGGAATTGAGCAACATAAGCTATAAGCTTACTGAGTAAATGAAAGCATGAAAACTAAATATAAAATATAAAACATGTACTAAGGTTGCTTCTTTTAAACATGGGTCATAACTTGATCATGAGTGTTATTTAAGCACGGATACCCCACTTAAGATGTCATGAGTGAATTAAGCACAATCTCCATTACGGATCATAAGTGCTTATTCAAGCAAGGGTACTCAACTTAGGATGTCATGAGTGCATTGAGCATAATATCTATTACGGATCATGAGTGCTTATTCAACTACGGGTACTCCAATCAGGATGTCATGATTGCATTAAGCACATAAAATGAAATATGACCTCACGGGTCAACATGAAACATGATATCGTGACCACACGGGTCGACATGAATACTTGACATGGTAATATGACCATACTGGTCGACATGAGTACTTGACATGGGAATATGACCCACACGGGTCGACATGAATACTTGAGATTATGACCTTACGGGTCATCATGAGACTTGAATTCATAAAACTTGTATAATATAACGTGAATAGCATAAACATGACGGGAATATCATAAGTTTGATAATAACCACATAATAATATACTTCTTCCGTCCCAAATTAATAGTCTATTCTCATATTTCACGAAGTTTAAGAAAAATGAGTCTCTTATAATATTAACTACTAATAAGCATTTATATTGGTTGAAATTGAAAATGAACATTAAATTTAAGACAAGCAAAATGATAAAGTGAATTTATATTTTGAGATGAAGATCGGAGAGACTATAAATTAACCATGTTAAAAGCCAAATGAAAAACTTGCCATCTGTTTTAACACCAAGGCCCTCTATTTGTCAAGGCAACTTATCCTTACTTTTTTTTATTAATATTATTATACTAAAAAGCTATTGATTTTTATTTATAAAGAATAATGCCGTTTTTTTTAACACCAAGGCCCTCTATTTGNCCTAGAGCCCAATGAACGGCTTTAACTTGAGCTTTTTGAGTAGAACTCAATCGAACACCTACAACTAGGACATTGTCGTTGCGATTGTAGGCTACAAAGCCCAGACCCAACTTTCCAGACCTTTTTTGGAATGAAATGTCACAATTATTTTTGAGGTGCTCGATTAAAGCATTTCAAATGTAGACACCAAACTTAAAACCAAATTGGTGTAAACTGAGAATAATTTTACGTCAGATATGGTTTTTACTCTAATGTACACGCTAAACATATACCCCAAAGATTTAAATGAAAAGCTTGTAAATATTTTTAGTAACCATACCACTTTTATCGATGGTTAGGAAAACACTGACTAGCGGTAGTGGCTCTGACTGGCGTTTGGGTTTAACCCAACCGGCGGTTAAACCACTCTGACCTGTAACTTGTGGATTTTCCGGAATACATCATATACATAAACATCATATCTGCACTTGGGATTTACATAAATACATGCAGAATCGTTTCTTTTACAAAATAAGGAGTTATCCCAAATACTCCCTTTTAAACCAACATTTTCACAAATTGACTTATAATCCTGAACATACTTGACATAAAAACCTTACATACTTGACATAAAACGTACATAACCAAAATGATACTTAGTAGTTTCAAATATGTTTTGACCAATTACTAATAAAACTCAGACATTTTGGCCTTATGCCAAATATCCATTTTTCCTGCATTTACATTACAACTAAATACACGACTTGACACAAATTTTGGAAATCATTTGCTTGATCATAAATGACTCTTTGGCCATTACAATATGTATCAAATGAAGCATGAAGAGAGCTCGTTTACCATATTCGAGCTTCACAATTATTTACCCATAATCCCATTGCCTTAGCCTTACAATCATCACTTGTTGTACCTATATAAAACATGGAATTGAGCAACATAAGCTATAAGCTTACCGAGTAAATGAAAGCATGAAAACTAAATATAAAATATAAAACATGTACTAAGGTTGCTTCTTTTAAACATGGGTCGTAACTTGATCATGAGTGTTATTTAAGCACGAGTACCCCACTTAAGGTGCCATGAGTGAATTAAGCACAATATCCATTACGGATCATGAGTGCTTATTCAAGCACGGGTACTCAACTTAGGATGTCATGAGTGCAATGAGCATAATATCCATTACGGATCATGAATGTTTATTCAACTACGGGTACTCCATTCATGATGTCATGAGTGCATTAAGCACATAACATGAAATATGACCTCACTGGTCAACATGAAACATGATATCGTGACCACATGGGTCGACATGAATACTTGACATGGTAATATGACCACGCGGGTCGACATGAGTACTTGAAATGGGAATATGACCCACACGGGTCGACATGAATACTTGAGATTATGACCTTACGGGTCATCATGAGACTTGAATTCATAAAACTTGTATAATATAACGTGAATAGCATAAACATGACGGGAATGTCATAAGCTTGATAATAACCACATAATAATATACTTCTTCCGTCCCAAATTAATAGTCTATTCTCATATTTCACGAAGTTTATGAAAAGTGGGTCTCTTATAATATTAACTTCTAATAAG
Source organism: Artemisia annua (assembly GCA_014162995.1). Lineage (NCBI taxonomy): Eukaryota > Viridiplantae > Streptophyta > Magnoliopsida > Asterales > Asteraceae > Artemisia > Artemisia annua. Next base: position 143,472 of record LBNU01009577.1, read on the forward strand.
ATTCATTCTCATTCACTTATAAGCATTTATATTGGTTGAAATTGAAAATGAACGTTAAATTTAATACAATCAAAATAATAAATTGAATTTATATTTTGAGATGGAGACCGGAGAGAGTATAAATTAACCATGTTAAAAGCCAAATAAAAAACTTGCCATCTATTTTAGCACCAAGGCCCTCTATTTGTCAAGGCAAGTATGCAACTGATCCTTTTTATTTTTTATTTATTTATTTTTTGTAATATTATTATACTAAAAAGTTATTGATTTTTATTTATAAAGAATAATGCCGTTTTTTTTTTCTTTTTCTAAAAGAGCATATTTACATCATTGAATTACTGTTTTGAAGATTATAATAACTAATGATTTTTTAAGGGCATCAATATAACGAAAAATTAGCAAAAAGCTAAAGGATACATAGCAGATCACCAATAACTAATGGCTATATAATTGGAATTTTATTTACTGTGTTAGCGTATAACATAAATATAGCCCGTATGAAACTTACTAATTTCGTACCTGATGATGGTAAATTCGGTGGCGGTACGTGGAGGTGGTGGTTGGATAGCAAGAGTACTCTCGTTAAAAAACCGATAACTCTCGTACCTGAAAGTGCACATAGGTAGGAGAGTCCTTCCTCCAATTCTCCCACTATACCGATTCGAAAACTGAGTAATTCCATCTCCCAAGCACTCATTGCACTGCTGCTGTGCTAAATCCGGAGTACACTGGACAAGGGCATAGATACTTGTAAAACCTGGTCCACGTGTGTCCCCAGCGGCAAACTTGCGGAGCGAACCACCAGCCGATGCATTAGCTGTCAGATTATTTAACAAAGCTGACAAGGCCCCATTGAACCTTTCAACATCCGAAGCATTTTGTGTATTCAACAAAAACACATAGAACTTTATATCAGTTTTTCCTAGTATAGTCTGGTCTGAGTATTTTAGCATACAGTTGTCGTAGTATCCTATCGCTTCTTTTTGGTTAGGACATATTTGTCGCAATTTAACAATTGAATCTTTAAGACAACTTTGACAAGCATCCAGATTCACGTCACCTCGACATAGGGCAACAGAGTGGACTGTATCGCTGCCTTGGCGGCCTGTGGAACGGTTAAAGAAACCAAAGCCAGAGTTGGTGTTTGGAAGGGCAGAGAGGGTTGTGTCGAGATTTCTTTGGTACGAGCTGTTTCTAGTATAATTAGCCGCGTTTTCACAGTAATAAGACAGGAAATCGGGTTGAGCAAACGTGATGGTATTTACTAAATATAGGAAAATAAACAACAACGCAATGGGTGCTTGCCCTGGTGAGTATGAGCATGTTTAGGTGCTAGAAAGGAAAAAATAATTGAACAATTGGGTGGAAGTGAAAGGGTCATAAGAATTGAACATTTTTGCAATATATATTTACGATTGCAGAGAAAAGTATATGCATATTGACACGAAAATCCTCTTATGGTGGCCTCACGTTTTTTATTTTCCACTAGAGAATTGAAATTCCCGTGGTCCAAGAGTATGATAATAATCATGATTTTTCATGAATTGTTATAAACTTATAATAATCAAATGAAAAGTTGGGCCTATTTTCAAATCTAAAAAGTATAAAAAGTTACTAAATAATGATAAGTGTCTCTTTTGTCACGTTTCTTGGGTGATGACGGTTTTGGGGTTCGAATTGTTTGGGTTGTGGTGTGTTGCTGGGTTTATTGGTATTATTGTTGGGAAAATTGGGTTTGGTATAGTGGTTGGGTTTGTTGTTAGAAAATTTGAGTTTTATGGAGTAGTTGTTGAAGTTGAAATAGAGTGAATAGTTAAGCTGCTCGAGTGTAAATTGGTTGGCAAATAAGTTAAAGTTGGTAAATTGGTTTGGAATTTGGTATTGCCCACCCACCAAATGGTGGAAGTTTGTTGACATTTGAGCTAATGGAATTTATGGATGATGGTGTGTTTGGATTAGATGAAGATGAAGAGTTCGTTATTTGATTTTACGGGTTGGCGAGCATTTGATTGATCGGGGTTCATTTTTGTAAGTTATAGAAATAAAGAGAAGTATTATTGAGATGTGCGGGTAAAAGTGTGTGTAAAGTTTAAAAGATTTAAAGAGTATTTATACGATTTTTAAAAGGTAAAAAATGGGTAAAGTGACTTGTTTTTCAAAAGGAAAATGATAAATGAGCCTAATTAAATGGACCTAAAAGGGGACCTACCGCATAAATAACTTGTACAGTTGCATAACTGTACAAGTCATTTATGCGGTAAGTCCCCTTTTAGATCCATTAATTAGGTTCATATATAAAAGCTCTTTTCAAAAACAAGGCTAAATTAGCCACCCCCAAATGATCGATCAAAATCCAAACGACTATAATCTAGTCTCTAAACACCAAATCAATGTACAAATTTCAAATATCGAATTCTAATAATACACTTATTTGATAAGTATTACGGTTAAATTTCAAACTTATTATCCAAGTATCAAATAAATTCATATTAAAATAACTTGACGAACATGCTTTAACAATTCAAACGCCCTAAATATAATAGAATAAATCTGATTACCCACTTATCTAATTATCTATATATACTATAGCACACATGAAACGTCGACGTTTCATACGTTTCAGATGCTGGGCTAGGTTTGCTTCTTTTAGTTCGGCCCACAACTTTTCTTGGCTTGTTTGGCTTTCTTAACTCATATCATTTACAATTTTTTTATATAACAAACTTTATTTATTAAATGAATAACAAATATCTAGCGATTTTTTTTTAATAAAAAATATCAACGAAAAGGCCTCTGGATTAGGAAAAAAACAAGCTCAATATTGATATGCTTTTGACATACGCACGATTTTATAAAAAAAAATGTTGAAGTTTAATATATATTTAAAGAAAAAAAAAAAGAAGAAAACCTTTCACACACCCTAAACCTATCTAATAACTTTAAAAACTACCCTAAAGTTTATTTAAAAATCGATTTAATAAAAAAAGTTACGATTACTACCATGTACTTTTAGTTATTTATGGTTTGCCAATTTCCTTATATAAAATATCGTTGAGCCATTCAAAATGCGAACAAAATAAGTCAAATGTTGCTATACTTACGTGCTTTTGACTTACGTGCGATTTTATATAAATTCTTAAACTTTAATATATTTTTTTTGAAGAAAAGAAAATTAAAACACACCCTTAAACTATATTAAATGCGAGTGCCTGTATAAACAATTTTGGAACTACGAAACACACAAGCACGCTAAAAATTGGTTACGCCTTCTCACGTCAACGTTAATTTTTTTTTAACAGTTACGTAAAAAAACACTAAAACTAAAATCTTAACAAAAGTTAGGCTGCCCACTAAGGGGCCGTAAACATTCGGTCGAAGGGTTTGCCGACCGATTTCGAAATCGGTTGGCTCCTTTGTGGGAAATCGGTCGCCGGGCTCCAAAAAACAAATTCGGTTGCTCACATGACCGAATTCAAAACATCTCTATCTCTCTTTTCTGCATTTAAACGTTCCAAATTTGTGTTAATAATAATGATGATGCAATATGGGTCACGATTGTGGGGAGAGAGGTGAAAATGGGTTGAAGAAAGAGAATGCTGAGGTGACAGCCGGAATGATGATGCAAATTGGGTCACGTTAGTGTCCAGCCTTATAAAACCAGAATTTTGCTCCTTAAAAAAACACATGCATCAACAACAATAGGCCACGCTGCAACAAGCAGATGCCTACCTACTCGTTTGAATTATCGCCCGAACTCAAAATAACAAAAGTAAACAAACAAAATCCAAACTTATACGGTTACACACTCTTGATAGCAAATTAGGATTCGAGATTAAAGAAAACAAAATCACACCCCAAAAGTCAAATGGTGGCCCAACTCTCTCGTGCATCTAACCCAATCACAAAAACTATGCATACATCCAAATTATCCACCCAATCACAAGTCAAATGATGCTCCACCAACTAAAATCACACCCAATTAATCAAATGGTGGCCCAACTCCACCCAATCACAAAAACTACGCATACATCCAAATCTCCCAATCACAAGTCAAATGATTCCCCCTAAAAAAAATCAAAACCAAAAACTAGGTGGTGATAACAAACTTCAAAAGTAAAAAACAATTTATTTTATTTTTATTTTTATTTTCATGGCTAAACAAATATAGCATTGATAGCACTTTGTTATTAATCAAAAGACAAAACAAATAATAAACACATCGACAAACTAAGCGGAATGTATAGTCAAATTACGAAATTAAATACAAATCCAAATTCAAAGATATCGAACACAAATTATAATTCAAATGTACAAAGAAAACTATTGTTATTGATCCTTATTTATAAGAAATAAGAAATCGAATGACTTAATTGCCAAACCGATTCAAATTAAGAAACATACAAAAAGCTAAATATTTAAACAAAACAAAATTTACCAAACATCCTGATACGATGAGTTAAAGACCAAGTTTCTGGATGTTGATACACCGTGCCCATGTTCTCCATATTCACTTGTTTGCATGCATGTAATTAGGAAGAAGTGGTTGTAGCCACATTAATTGCATTAGAATTCACGTTTCCATTTTTAGTCCATGTTTACAGAATTGTTCCTAAATACTAGGCTGGTGGTAGTTAGTGTATTTCAACTATTTAAATGTAGTTCGTTTCCATGATATGGAGGAATGAAGAAGGTTTAGAAGTCTAGTTTCTTGGAGTTTTGCCCGCTCTAAGGGCTTTATCCATCTCGTCTCGTACAGTGGCGCAGCTATTAAGGGGCGAGGAGGGGCGCCCGACCCCCCGAAATTTTTTTTGCGATGTAGGGGGTATATAGTTTTCGTGTAGAAAAATTTCGGTATATTCGGTTTCGACCCCCCATTTTAATTGTGATTTTTTTTTTATACATTAACCAATAAAATTGATTCATTACATTTTACATAAGCCCATCTACCCAAGCCAAACTAAAATCCATTAATAAACCAAATCCAAAACTAAAATCCATTACTTACTTACTTAGCCCATTAATAAACCAAATCCCATTAAAATAATAATAATAATAAATAATAACGGAACAAACCCTCCCCCTTCGAAGTCGACTGTCGACCCTCATCTCCTCCCAAGTCCCACCAGGTTATTGGTTTTTAATAATTTTTTTTTTTCAATTAGGTTATTAGTTTTTTTAGAGTGAATTGTACGAAGAAAAAAGAAAATTGTAGTCATGTTTCTTTTTCAATTGTAGTCATGTTCAGGGGCGGTACTACAATGGGGGCAGTGTGGGCAGTTGCCCCCACAAAGTTCCTGGTAGATGTTAAGACTTTTATCAATGTCGATTTTCTTTGGATGATCATGATGCACAATTTTATTGTGCCCACATAAGAGAATATAATGGTAACACATTAACCAATAGTTACATCTTAGTCTATCAGTTAAGGACATTCTTTACTTTAGAAGAGATTATCTAATGTTCGATTCTTGAGCTATTTTATATTTTGCAATTTAAATATCTGTTTTCGCTTTCTCTTTATTCGTATTAATATCGATCAGGAAAAGTAAGTACATCCTAAATATTGTCTATATAATAACAACTAGTTTAGGTTCTAGTAAAACAAGTTCACTTTCATTCAAAGTAAAATCGCTGCCATTATATCAATAAAGGTTGAGTTAGTGACATGACCTGACTTGACATTTACTCTCAACTTTTGCCCCCTTTTAAAAAAATTTCTGGTACCGCCCCTGGTCATGTTCCTTGGACTTATTTTTAACAATTTCTTTTTCAATTAGGTTATTGGTTTTTTTAGAGAATGTGTGTGAAATGGTTTAGTATGAGACAGATTTATACTTTGTCCCGACCCGAATCGAATCACCGACCCGAAAATATTACCCGAAAAATAGCGTTAGGAAAAAAAAAATTATATCCCGACCCCCCACTGAAAATTTTCTAGCTTCGCCACTGGTCTCGTATCTACTTCTTGAGAGATTGACCATCTATAATCGGTCCCATAACACATCCCTAGTGTTTAGGTCACTTTTTTTACAAAAATAAAACAAGATTACTAATGAATACAATGTAATATTTAGCTTAAGTCGTAAAACATAACATTTAATGGTCTTGCTCAATTTGGTCTCAACTAAAAATGTCAAAGCATGTCACTCGTCTTCAATTTGGTGTCGTACAGGAAATCTTTCATATAAAAAGTAACTTCTACTGTGTAAATGTTCAATTTATATATGTGATATTCATTTTCCGGTTAAGGATTGAATTTACCATAGTTAAAAAGTTTTGCGCATAACCAATATAAGTGAACCCTTATACTTAGTGGGTGCAGTTGCACCATATAAGTTTTATAGGCGCCACCATGTCAGAATATACGTATAACACCATGCCAACCCTATGTCACCAACAAAAAATACCTCACCCACTAAACAAAAAAGAAAAAGAAAAACGTATAGCACCATGCCAACCCTATAACAACACACGGTGTAGACCTATAGTTTGGCAGTGCCATGAGCAGAGCCGTATATGAGGGTGTGCGAGGCGTGCTACCGCACAGGGCCTCCAAGTTTTAGGAGCTTCAAAAATATATTTATTTATATAATTGTGGCCTTTAAATTTATTTCCAACATCTCCAATTTGTTGATGATATTTATTGGAAATTTATTTCCAACATCAAAATGTTGACGTTATATGAAATTTTGTTATAAATATTTGTTAAACTTTACTTCAAGTTAGCGAGAATGATAAAAAAAAAACTCATAAAAATCAAAGCAATATCGTTATTATATATTTTTAATAGCCATGTTTACTTATCATATAAGCGGTTTTGCACATGGCCTCTACTACCTCAGCTACGACACTGGCAATGGGTGCAAAAGAAACCCTATAGCATGCCATAGGGTAAAAGCGCTGAGCTCTCATAAGGCCAATATATACTCCTACCATTAGCAATTAGTTATTCGAACAAATCTGAGGAGTGATGAAGTTGGGTCCATAAGTGGCATTGCTGAACTTTAGCAGCAACAACAATGAGTTCTTATTCTCCATTCCAGAATGGAGGCAAAATCCAGGTCTGGGTCGGGTCAAAACAAGCAGTTGGGTAGGGTGGATCTTGCTGTTGTGGGATGAATGTTAGACCGGGTGGGCGGGTAACGAGTGGAAGATGGTAGAATAAGCAAACCCGAGTAAGATTGGCAAGGAAATGATATCCGAGAAGATCAATATGGGGCTCACAAATTCTTGATTTTCGTTGATTTTAGCTTAAATCTGGTGCACGAGTAGAGCCTTAATTAGAAGTTCATTTATATCATATTTTATAAATAATTAACAAGAAACATATTACAATACATATATCTATACTACATATAATAAAGGGATGACTCTCTCTCCAAAATTTTCATACCTACAAGTAATTAAGCATAGTCTACACCATTTTAATACACATAATTTTTAGACTTACAAGAAAATAAGCATAGTGTACAACACTTTAATGCACATATTAAAAAAAAAGAAAACACCACATTAATACTATTAACGGGTGATTTAATGCACATACAATTAACGCAGCATTTAAATCACCCCTTTACTAAGGGTGCGCTTAGTTCAAAGAGGGGAATGTGAATAACAAAGGTAAAGGGAATATAATGGAATATAAAGGAATGTAATGGAGATTATCATTATCTTTGATAGTGCTTGATTTAATAAAAATACATTAATCTCCAAAGTGGTAGTGGTGGTGGTGGCTGCTACTGATGGTGACTGCTACTGGAGGTGGCTGGTGGTGGTGGTAGTGGCTGCTGGTGGTGGTGGCTGTTGGTGGTGGTGGTGTTGGTTGCTGGTAGTAGTGGTGGTGGCTGCTACTGGTGGTGGTAGTGGTGGTGGTGGCTGCTGGTGGTGGTGGGTAATCATTATCATTCCTCCCAATTTACTGAGTAATGCCTCATTACCCACTACTAAGCAATGATTGCATTTCCTACTACTAACTAGGCATGTTTATTCATTGCCTTTCCCATTCCCTACCCCCAATACCCCAACCAAGCACCCCCTAAAATGTACAAACATTTTAACACAATGTAAAATCTAATCTTAAGCCAAACGCTTAAAAATAGTTGACCTTAGACCTATAAAAAAAAAAGGTCTACTCCTGTTCTAAACACCAACCCCACGGCATCACCAACAAACAAACAACAAGACTCTAAATAGACTAAAAGATCTCAGTTTTCTGACTTTCTCTTATCATATTCAAAGATTCGTTCTTAATACAAACGAATAAGAGATTAATTATCATAAATCTATCAAAAGCATAACTTTTCTTTAAATATCCGAAAATATAAATGAAAGAACAAAAACAGATATGTTTCATTCTTCCTTTACTTCGTTTAAAGAAAATACAAAAATAATTTTGGTTCTTCATTCAGGCGAGTTTGTGTTCATGGAGTAGTAGTTGAAGATGAAAGAACAAATATAGCATGTGGTTGCTATTCGAATTAACAAAGTAGATAGATATAGTATTTGATGTTGCGTTTAGTTTCTTTCTTGATTGTGTGGATTATTTTCTGTTGCGTTCGTTTTTGTTGAGCGACATGGGAATGAAACTAAAAGAAAATGTTTAGGGTGGCTGCGTTTTAGGGAGTAGTGAGTTGTGTGGTTGCGGGAGTTTAAGGCAGAGGGGATTTAGGGTTTGAAACTGATATTAGGGTTATAACTGGGTTGTGTTTAATGATGGGTTGGTCATCTAAATTTGTAAATGGGCATCATAGTTTAAAGTGCATATACGAGTTTTTAATGGTTTATGGTTGAATCATGGATCTGTGTTTGTAATTAAGTTTGTACTAATAGATTCTATCGTATGATATGATCCTTTTTACTGTCATTGTTAAGTTCTTGTTTCATAAGTTTTTGGTTCAGATTATATGATCTGTATATTTTGATCAAATTATTTCGTATTTTTTGTGAGCCTTTCTTAAACGTTGAAAGTTGGCATATGTAATGGAAGTAAATACAATATAGTTTCTGTTTTCGTTATTTTAGTGAATCACTATTGTTCAAGAATTTTCATATAGTGTTTCGTTAAATTGCTAAATTTGCACACATTCGGCTATCATCGTCACATGAAAATTCCATCACTTTTTTTAGTTTCTTCTCAAAAGAACCAAGATTGTAATGATTCTTTTTCCATTATATAATTTTGTATATTTTTAAAATTTCTTTGTATATTTGTATATATGATCCATGTTAAACTTTAAATAATATGTATTATGTAACATACGTGAATTAGAAAAGCGGTTGTTTAAACATTGAATGGTTAAAAAACCAAAAAAGTCTAATGGTATATGTGGAAAACTAGAAGGGGGTTGAATAGTTTACCCGTTTTTAGTTTAATTATCTTTTGAAACTTTCCGTTTAATCAAAAATATGAACACAAAGACAATACACAATATGCAAGTATAAAGAAAGAAACGATCAAACCATGACACGATTGTTTATCGTGGTTCGGCTACAAGGAACTCTCTTTTCCTTGCCCTACGTCCACGCCCCGAGTATCCAACTCGAGAGTTTCTTTCACTAGTCAACAAGCTCCTTTATCCGGCGGAGAAAACCTTACACGTCGCTTACAATTTTACCGACACTAAGCTAGATGTCGAGTTCTTTACCAAGGGTACAACCACTCCCGTAACACTATGTATTTTAAGGCCTAAAATACTAACCGATCACAACTTATAACACACAATCAAATGAAGTGTAAACTACAAAAGTCTACACAATGCTAAGCTAACAAGTCTTGCAACGTTGAGTTGAATACTTGTAACTTTATATGTACTTGTGAACTTCTTTGCTACAAAAAGAGTATTCACAACAATGAGAGGTTAAGGGTTAGATGAATGTATGTGCAAAATATGATGAGAAGTGATAAAGAAAAATGCTAGCAAATGGCTTGGTATTTATAGCAAAACAAACTTCAAGCCTGGCGGATATGGCGGAACCCTCACAAGGGTTCCGCCCGTGTACCACGAGGGTTCCGCCAGGTCTGCAGTTATGTTTTGCCATAACTTGCCAAACCATCCAAAGTCACATCACATAAATACTTGGTCAAACACAAAACTTGTGTAAGAACCCTATGGAGAGTCAAACACACAAACCTTGTGTAAGAACATTGTTTAGTCAACCACACAATCTTTCCATAAATGTGATATGACAAAACTTACCATAAATGGTGATGTGACATTTCTAATTTAAGAAATATGAAAATGTTGTGTTTTATATGAAATGTAAATGTAGCAAAAATCTAGTTATGCAAGACTTTAAACTAAAATCATGTTTTACTTAAAACTAAAGTTTACACTTTGTTATTAACAAAACTTAGCAAAGATCGTAAAATATAAATAACGTTTTTAAGCGATATTTGTATTAACAATCTCCCCCTTTTTGTTGATGACAAAACATAAACTTTGTTTTTAAGTAACTCACAAATTTTAGTGTTAAAGCTTAAAAAAAATGTTATATCAAACTTGTTTTACTTAATTGATGAAAATCATTTTAAGTTACTAAGTTTAGATATATTTCTCCCCCTTTTTGTCAAAACAAAAAGAAGAGTAGCGTAGCGGAACTTATCCACATGCTCCCCCTTTGTCGATACTCCCCCTAGTAGGAGTGCCGAGTAGGGAAACATGGATTTTGAACCTACAATAAAAAACGGTTAGTTGCAATTCTCATGCTCCCCCTTGAATATTACTCCCCTAACTCGGAGTATCAAGGAAGAAGTCATGGATTTGGAACCTACAAAACAATGGTTAGTTGGTGATTATGATGTATAAACAAGCATCCATTCACCACATATAATGAGAAATAATCATCCACAATCACAACTCATATATGATCAACCAATAGTAGAAAATGACATTTCAAGTAAAATTATGACTTACAAAAAGTCAAAAGACAAGAAATGAACTTATATTCCTACTTTCCAAATAAAAAGAAAAATAACCAAGAATAAAAATAAAAAGTCCTACTTCTATAAGTAGATGACTTGAACACTTCCTAAACGGGGCAAAAGGCCTCCAAAAGGGCTCTAGGGATGGTTTGGATGGGAAAGAGCATCCAAACGTTCTAGGATGTGTTGAATGGCGAAGCGGGTTTCGTTTTGAAGTTGGTGAAGCATGGTTTTGATGCTTTCACCTAGTTTTACCATTTGCTCACATTGTGAGCAAGCATGGTGATGAGTGGGTGGAAATGGGTCATTTGATGATGGTGGTGGGTTTTGGTTGATTTTGGTTTCTTGGTTGAAGGATGGGTTTGAAATGGATTCAAGCAATGTGGTTTGCAAGTCCATTGCTTGATGAAGGTGGTTTTCGACCATTCTTTGAATTTCGTCATAAGAAGGAAGAAAAGACTCAAAGATTTGAGGTTGTGAATGTGGTGGGCTAGGGTGATCATGATTTTCAAAGTATGGTTCTCCATAAAGAGGACCGTGGATGTCTTTGAAAATAGGGTGAAACAACAACGGTTTAGGTGATAGAGGTTGATCAAAATGCTCATTGTGGTCAAACAATGGGCTTGGTTTTTCATTTGGTAAAGGTGGTGGATTTGTTGATCTAGGTGGAAGATCATTAAGATCTTGCACAAATGGGTGTGGTGAAGTTGGAGGAGATCCAAATAACTCCATTGGTTCAATTTGAGGTAGGGTTGATGGTGATGGAGTTTTTGATGTTTGGATGGGTGCACTTGGCGGAGTTGGTTCAATGGGTGATTTTGTTGGTGGTGGAGTTGTGAGTTCATTTGCTCCTTTGGGTGATGGAGATGGGGATGCAAGGTTTAAAAAGTGTTCACTTTTGATTGGTGAGGAAAATTCATCCGAAGATGAAGAGCTTAGGTTGATGGTTTGGTGTGAGCAAAACGGTTTGACACTAATTCGGGCGGTTCTCCGAATGGGTCGAGGTGGTTGTGAGGTGATTGTTGACTTTGTCATTGTCAAGGTTTTGGTTTAGCTTCTTAAGAGAAGAGATTTTGATGGTGATGGTGTGATTTGAGGTGTTAAAAATGGTTTAAATTTATAGGATGGAAGAGATGTTGAAGGTAGTGTTTGGATTTGATGTTTGGCCATAGAAATTTTGAGGTTTCTAATGATTTGGGTGAGTAATGAAGGTTGTCACATCATTTGGAAGTCAATCCAATGAAGGAGATGGAGTGAGAAGACAAGGATTTGCACTAAATGCCTAGTTGTCTTGTCAAGTTGGTTGGGGTGATATGATTCACGGATTGGAAGGATCCTTTGGGAGGGTTCCTTCCTTTATGTGTGAGGGTTCCTTGAGGTGGTTATGGTTTGAATTTTGTTTTTGGCGGGAAAGTGAGTCCTAGTGGTTTTAGGCTCTTAGAAGACTCCTAATGATGTTATAAACTAACAAGGAATGAGTTTCTAACAAACAAGGTTGTTTTGGGGAAGTTTGGATTTCTAAAATTTCGAAAACGAATTTAGAAAATGCAGGTGAACTGGCGGAACCCTCAGGATACATGGGCGGAACCCTGTTGAGGGTGCCGCCGTTTCCGTTGGGTGAATTCTGGGTTGCCCAGAAATTGCACTGGCGGAACCCTGGAGAGGGTGCCGCCAGTTCCGCCAGTCCCCACAAAGTGGACAGTCCACGTTTTTGACCCGCAAGGCGATTTTCAAATTTTCCGAAAACTCCTAAAACTAAAAATATAATTCATATCTAGTTAGGAAATGCAAAAATTGAACATGTAAACACGCATATTGTATGACTTTGACCGGGGGCTAGCGAATTTCACTATACTTAGTGAAATTTTCATACACTTGAAAATTTGACAACATGCCAAAAGTTGTCGTCCTGCAGCAAAGTTAGTTAATACATGTTCCAAATTGTCTTAAACAACCTACCAACACATAAATCCATAACAAACATTGTTCAACCGACCAAATTATTCAAATGACACCTTGTGCCAAACACTCCCTTACTCCTACACACCTACACACCCGCACTCATAGACGGTCCATCTTCTTGTTGAGCTTGCCAAGGAACCTCCCGATGTTCTTGAACATCCCCTTCGTTTGCTTGAACTCCTCGGACTCATTAGAAATGGTTGGAAGTTGTGAAAGGTATTCTAGAGGTGGAAGCCTAGAGTTGGGCAACGTCTCATCTTCACTCATTGAGGAAGATGATGATGAGGTAGGAGGATGAGGACGTTTGCTTTGGGTTCTATAGACTCTCCGATCACTAAGTGGG
>LBNU01009580.1:0-18838 GCA_014162995.1 Artemisia annua
TTAACCGTATGTTTATCACTAAACCATTTTCTTGCAGGAACTTCACCCACCCAACACCTGAATTCCAACTCATACTTATCGTTCAAAGACTTCCCGAAAATCTAAGTTATACACAATGTAAAGAAAGATCAAGTTCTCAAAGTTAATTGAAAGATCAACATCAACGGAATTACAAAGTACTAAGACAAAGATTCTTAATGATCGGAAATGATTGAAGTACAATGAACATATCAAAGTTCAAAGACTATGAGCATGTTGGAATGGTCCGTAACATCAAGTATGAGTTCGAAGTTTGAAGTGACACAAAGCAAGATTACTAATCATATGCATCACTTTCAACAACAAGGAACAAGATTGAGAGCAAAGAATTTTGTCTAATCTAACCGATATGAGACGTCAGCAATTGCCAAAGTTCAAGATTAAGAAGATGAGTCACCAACACTCACATTGAATTGACCACCCTAAGGGGAGATTTAGGAACACGTTTCACGTTATGAAAAAGTGTCGGTCATTTATATTTGTATTAGGTTGCCTCATTAACTTTATCAGTATTATGTTTACATTTTATCTTTTATGTTAAGTAAGTTTATGATGTATTGTTACATTGTGTGGAAGTCCAAGGGCCAAGTATGTAATTGTGCTAGAATGATATGGAAACCCTTGGACTCCCCTATATATACTATGTGTAAGCCTTGGTTAAGGCTTTTTGGTTCTCTTATGCAATACAAGTTCATTATTTACATACATTGAGTTCCTTCCATAATTCTTGTCTCTTCTTCTTCTTTATTCTTGGTTAATAATTCTATGGTTGTTTATGTTACAACATGGTGACCTAACAGCTGTTGTAATGCCATCGAGTCCGTTGTCTGATACACCATCTAGGAATAAGAAAACTATGAGAGGTAGCGAGTTTGGTTCACATGTGTCGAAGTTTGGTGAGCGTTTGACTAGGTCTGGTAGCTCTTCAAATGGGGTATACTCGCCTTCTAGTTCTGAATAGGCTTCTAAGAAGGTAAAGGGTAAGGGTAAGGGTTCTGTTTTTGATGGTCAGAATGATTCTTCATCGGGTGCAGTTTTAGATGATGGTAGTATGTCTCATAAACCACTGTCTTTTAGGCTTAGGAAGAAAAGGAAAATGAATTTCGGGTCAACGTTATCTAGCTTTCAGAGTACACATATCTGCAGATGTTAAGCTGTCATTAGTTGGCATTGATAATTCTGTTATGTCCGGGCAAGAGCAAATTGAGTTTGAAAACAGCCCCACAGAATCGTTTGCAATCCCTGATGCAACCAATGTTTTTAACAGTTTGGTCAATTCTTCTATTATTTATGGACTAAAAATGATAAACTTAGCATTTTCATTTGTAGGACAGCATAAACCATTGTTTATGCAACCTTGCATTTGTTGCAACTTAGGAGAGTAAAAATATTTCTTGACTTTGATGATTAACTAAATAATAGTTGCTGCTATCGGAGAACAGGCGTCACTTGAACTCAGACGATGCCGTCAAGGAAGGATAAGAGCGCAAGGAAGGGTAAGAGTGCAAGGAAGGATAAGGGAGCTCGCACCAGAAGTGGCAACGACAACCAACAAGTTGAAGATGTACTTCATATGGAGTCAAACCATTCGGATGATGACGAAGGTATATAGTACTTTTATGGCATATTTATATGGTTCAGTATAAGCTCCTACTCTATTATAATATTTATTTATTGCAACTGTTCTTTTTTAGTTCAAGTGATTCAACGCAAAAGAGTTCGAGGGCCAACATTTATGCCAAAAGTTTGGACTGTATCTGACGAGGAGCGTATTAGTGTTTCATTCAATGAATATGGGCAACCCATTGATAAGAAAACAACAAGCATGTTGACCCATTTCATGGGATCCCTTGCAAGGAGTGGAAAATATTGTCCGCTTCACAAACCATGGCCTAAAGTTGGGAGTGCTAAGAAAAAGATTTTGCTCGACGTCTTAAATGTATCCTGAAACTACATTCATATTTAACTGTTGAATACATATATGTTTCCACATCTAACGACATTATTGAATTTTGTTTTTTAGGATAATTTTGATCTTCCCATGGGCTGCGATGATTGGATTTTGAAGTCCTTTGGAAAGAAGGTTAGGAACTAGAGAGCGAGAGTGAAGAAAGACTATTATGATCTGTCATTGCCTTATCGTGAACAAATTAAATCCATGCCAAAACGTGTGCGTGCGGTTCAATGGAAGAAACTTGTTAAGAATTGGAATAAAGAAAACTCAAAGGTATGTTAAATTGTTAGCAAGTGCACCTACCAGTACTTCGTTTGATTACTGATTCTTTAAATTGACCATCATACTTGCATCTACTAGTACTTGTTTTGTCCTGCTCATAAATTGGCCTCATTGTAGCATACCTTATAATCTAATTGTAACCAAAAACTGGGCCTTCAGCTTACTCACATTTTGACATTGAAGCAAACCTACTGAAGCTTACTCACATTTTGACATTATGGTAGGCCTGTAACAGACTCACATAGTAGACCCTTAAGAACAAGCCGTCTTCACAGAAATAGAACTGTATCATATTCACAGATTAATTGCAGCAGACCTCTTTAAATTATTTTCATTATAACTAGAATAAATTAGTTTAAGAGCTGAATTAAGGGGTGTTTAGGACTATTTTATAAAGTGAATAGAAGGGGTGTTTGGGACTGTTTTTACAGTTGGGTTTAAGGGTGTTTGGGACTGTTGTTATACCAGCATTAAAGAGTATTTGG
Organism: Artemisia annua; assembly: GCA_014162995.1. NCBI lineage: Eukaryota > Viridiplantae > Streptophyta > Magnoliopsida > Asterales > Asteraceae > Artemisia > Artemisia annua. The sequence continues at coordinate 2,761 of LBNU01009580.1, forward strand.
GACTGTTTTTGTACTCGAATTAAAGGGGTGCTTGGTTTAGGGATTTTTATGAACTTCTGGTCTTTTATGAACTTCTGGTCTTTTATGTTTTAAATTTGATGTGAACTTCTTGTCTTTTGATTCAAAGTATATATTACCTGTTTGCCACCGTTGCCTGTGCCCGCCTCTTTTCTACTTATATTTCAAGCAAGACTGATCTTAACAATACCTGATATTCAGATTGGTTCTTTTCTACAGAGAGTGAGTGAAAAAAATAAGGCAAATAGGGAAAAAAAGAAGATGGTCCAAGTCATGGGTAAAAAAAGCTATGCTCTAAAGCGTGAAGAAGTTAAAGTAATCATATTTAACTGTACAAATGATAATCTTGAATCTTAATATGTACCGATTTTATTTAGTTATTTATTTATTTTTGTGAATCAGGAATCTTTAGGACGTGAACCAACATGGAGGGAATTTTTTCGTGCTTGCTTCTCTACTGATGGAATTGCAAAAAATGAGGAAGCTGCGAATGCAATTGTATGTACTATCTTCCTAATACTTGACTGTTTGAAAGATAACTAACATGTACCTTGACTCACGTTCATTTTTTTGATGTTGCAAGTGGTAGTTTTAAGGATAATTAACATATTTCGTGTCTTTAATATAGGATCAAATGGGAGCATTGAGTTCTCAACTTCCGGAGGGTGCAACTGATGAGCCTGGACCACAAGATGTATATTCAAAAGTTATGGGTAAGGATAACAATGGACTAGCAGACTTGTATGGCTTAGGTGTTCGTGCTTCTGATGTTTGGGGCGTCGTTCCAAGTCGTGCTGCCCGTAGTATAGATAAGCTCATGTATAAGTCTAGATGTGACCAACTTAATTGTGAGCTCGCTCAGTTAAAAGCGAGAGATTCTCAAAGGCAAGGTTTGAGTGAAAACGCTTCTTCTGGTACAAATGTAGTTAATGAACCTCAACCTTTACGGGTATGTGTCTATCTGAATTGATATATGCACACTTACTAATTACACTATGACATCCATTACTGCTACATATATCATAGGACGGAGCTGAAGTTTATATCAAAAGCATTTTTAACTCTTCCGAGTAAGGGTGATCACGGTCCAAAAACCAGATCGGACCGACCAAGACCGGACCGGACCGAAGACCGAGTTCCGGAAAAACCATAGATCGAGACCGGACCGAATGTGGTCGGTCCGGTCTCGGTCCGGTCCGGTCCGGTCGGTCTTCGGTCGGTCCGGTCCAATTAGGCAAGATTTGGCAAGTTTTTTCGGGTTTTTGGTCGGTCCGGACCAGACCGGACCGGACCGACCGGACCGAGGACCGAATTAGCCAAAAAGCTTAGACCGAGGACCGGACCGAATGTGGTCGGTCCGGTCCGGTCCGGTCCGGTCCGGTTGGTTTTGTCGGTCGGTCCGGTCCATCCGGTCCGTTTGCTCAGCCCTACTTCCGAGATTGTAGCGAAGGGAAGGATTAAGAGCTTAGATCCAACTGAGATTGTTGGAAGTGAAGAGTTAGGACCAAATTGGTGCGAGGTTAATGTTCAAGTGCCTATCAAAAAAGATGAACACTTGGTGAGACGATATGGATTGTTTGTCACAATTTATGATGCTATTGGTGCAACTGTCGCATGGCCTTGCCCTTTTGTTTCGGTATGTCAACTTATTAAACTTATGACAACTTATACCAGTGACTTAACATGAGTAATGGGTTGGGCTGCAACAAGAAGGATTTTAATGGGTCAACCCAAATAACCCAAAATATAAATAAGGTTGGGTTTCAGTTTTAATATATGTTCATATTTGGGTTCGGGTCAACCCGAGTGACCCAAGTTTTTTTTACCTTTCTGATTCTTATGTACACTATGTCTATTCTCTTATGATTAATACCTAATGTCTTGCCTACTTAATGGTATATTTGATGTTTCACTTGTTCTATTTTGCCAAATGCAACTGTAGTATGGAACATTTTTGTCATTTTAACACTGGTACACCACCATTAGTCTATTACACTTTTACTAGTTAGTAACTACAACAACATAAGTCTGCAACATATGTGTAAATTGATACTGCAACTTTGGCAATTTAACGTCACTATTAGCCTAGTACTATTAGCCATTTTAACACCACTATTAGTCTATTACACTATTAATTTTGATGGGATAAATTGATACTGATTTTTTTTTCTGTAGCAGCAACTGCAACAAATGTGTTGCTGCAACTTTGCTTGTTTTTTTTCACACTTGTTTTATAATTTTAACTTTAAAGTATAAACACCAAAATTATATAATTCATAATTGACTCGGACCCGAACCCGAACTGACCCAAACCCGACCAACCCGACTTGATTAACACCCTTAGTTTTTGTATATATTGGTAGTGATTAGGTTCTAATATCTTACGTTTGTGCGTTGTATATTTGCAGGTGGTACGTGAGGATGATGCGTGAAGATGCTCCACGATGACTCATATTATCTAGTTCGACTTTAGTTTTTATTGAATAATTTCCATGTAATAAAAATTGGAATACTATTTTGGATGATGTTAACCTTAATTAGGTTAAACTTTTGTTATTTATATGAAAATTTCAATTTCTTTTACGTGTTATATGTGTTCTATATAGTGTTTAATTAGAATTGTTCTTAGGACTCACAATAGTTTCATGAAAGTGTAATGAAAACAAAATTTTAAAAATATAAAAAGCGTCTTATAATATATGTATGTCAGGACACTAAATTTGGTCCCAACAAGCACGTGTATTTGGACATTTTTCTTGCACTCAAATAATAGTTAAAGAAACACACAATTTCATCCCAAGAAAACATTTATTAGGACGCATGAACGTGTCTCAATACGTGATAGAAGGTTAGCATATCTTGAAACACTTTAAAGCATCCTATTAATTTGCCTATTAGGATACAATTGCGTCATAAAAAAAATGCTTTTGGACTATTTTTTTTGTTTCATAATATTGGCACTTATTAGGATGCTTATAAGTGTCCTAATAATGTTAACACTTTATACAACGCCTTTATATGTGACACTTATATCAATAGTCCTATTACGCTAAAGGTCCTATAACGTAACCTGATAGGACACTATTCGACGTCCTATAAAGCCTGATTTCTTGTAGTGTGATGTACGTCTTATACTTGATGGTTGGCTGGTTGAAGAGTGTAGAGTACTTAGGGATTCGATGTTGCATGAACTCTCTACACCGCTCTTTGTCATACATTAGTGCAAGCTTAAGTCACAAGAACGGGGAATTCTACTTCATTTTCAAGTTGGGTGTATCGGGTTTACGTCATAAAGTGGTCATAGCAATAGCCAACTTTTTATAAGGGTTGTTAAAATAGTCATTAGAGAGTTTTTGAAGCAATTGATTCTCACCAGAAACATTTAAGTCCAATATTGTTCTTCTCTCATGATTTCAAGTATAATGTGATGCTGATTCTGAGGTATCAAATCCAGCAAGGGGGAAGGAGACATACATCTGAACACACAACGAGTACACGTGATGAGCTGTATACTTCTTAGATGAAGATATTCTGAGAAGACAAATGACACAACTGCAGAGACAATCAGTGTCTTAACTCGTTTTCTGGTGTATTATTCCAACTACTTGGGGGAAGCGCTCTCTTGATAACTTGTGGTACTTATTACTTCAACTTTCAGCGGGAAGTAATGTGGGAAGAATATTTGGAACGTGAGATGATATTGCTTATCGACATCTTCGTAACTAGCTGATGTGATTTATGATAAAGTGCTTCTGGTTAATGTTTCATGTACACAATGTTATGCTAATTTCGATAAGATCGCAACAATCAGGGGAAAGAAATGTGTACCTCGGGGATGCACAACAGATTCACTTGATCGGACTTAATCATCTATTCCGGTGTTTACAACCGCAGAGATGATCAGTGCTTCAACCTGTTACTTTGGTGTCATCGTTTCGACTCGTGTTTGGTGTCATCGTTTCGAATTTTGTTGGGAACATGTGTACTCTATGGGCCTATTTATTATGTGAAAGATAACTGGAATGCATTTGGTGAACTGAAGATGCTGATCTATTAATCCCCTGAATAGACAACTGCTCAAAACCGTAGAGTAATGTGTACACTGGGGACGCACAACAAGGTCATGTGATCGGGCTTAATCATTTATTCCGGATTGATAACCGCAGAGATGATCCGTATTTTATCTTGTTACATCGGTGTTATCGTTATTCTCCGGGTATTTAAGCTTCATTCAATGAGACTTTTTGCATCACTTCAACTACATGGAGAAGTGATCTCATAAAGATGATTGTCGGTTTGGGGGAAAGCTACCAAAGTTTCACATTGAGGAGGCTAAAATTCGACGATTTGGTAGTGCCTAGTGATTAACTCAGCTGTGAGAGTCTAGTGATTTGTTATCAACCTGTGCTTGGTGAATTGTTGTGACTTGAGTCGTTTCGATTAGTCTGATTGTAATTTGACGTTGTGAGTTAAATATTTACAACTTGACTTATTATGATCGGATCTATTGTAACTTGACTCGTCGCGATTTGACACTTAGTGCTAATTGTGACTTATCCAAGACCTCACTCTAAGTCTTACTCGCATATCACATCTTTCGGTTTCTTTTGTTGACTTTAGTAAAATCCCGGGAGAGAATCGATCTCTCGGTTTAAGTCACAAGAGTTGTAAAATCCCGTTTAAGATTATATCATGGCATCTAATGCTTCACACTATCATTCGTGAGCCTCAAAAGATTTGGTGGTGAAAGTTTAAGAGATGTTGACTACAGACTTCTACAACGAGCTGAACGATACTCTCATTTCGGTACTCATGTCAACATCTTCTTAAACTAATTAGTATCCTTGTATATATACTAGAAAACTAGAAGAAAATACAAAATAAAGTAAAACAGATAACTAATTTTTAAAAAAATACAAAAAGAATCTTCTTTCCTCGTGTGCAAACTTTCTATCCTCAAAACTATGTTCCTCGATTAAAACACACTTTACTTTGCTGTGTCAAAATGGAACATGTTTTGAGGAGGAAAAACTTTTCACAACATCATGAAGTTGGCACACCTTTTCATAATTATTCATGAAAAACCTCAACAATACAGACTAATGATTTTTTTTTATCCTTGATTATTTTCCATGTTTATGGGTTTCTAATTCGTTGTTGACTAATTGTTACAAAAATGCTTTAAATAAGTTCAACGGTCAAAAAGGCATAATTAGATACTAAGGTTTATGTAATTATCGATTGGAGCATCTCTCTTTGATATGTTTTAATCTAATTAATTAGTTCATATTGCCTTAGAGAACACTAATGAATGCTTGTTTAAGTGGCTGCTTGATTAGAAACACTATAAGTTGAAATCATGAGATTTAGGGCTTAAAATGTCGATGTTCTTTGCTGCTATTACTAGGATGTTTTGCTGAACAATATCCATGCATTATGATGCTTGCTTGCATGCAAAGTCCCAAAATCATAATCCTAAACCATGATAAGAGTCGGAAAATTTTGAGTGAAAGAATGAATTAATCTGTGATCTTGTGTGTTTATTTGTGAACTCTGTGCACTTTGGTTGATTTAGAATGAGGTGTTGATTCATATGTATGCTTGTTTGTACATGATGCATTTTTCCTGTGAGCATGTACATGTCATTTAAAGTCAAGATATGTTTTGTCAAAGTTTAAATTATTATCAAAATGGTTATTATGAAACATACTTTGAAGAGGATTAAATGTGTCAAAAGNTTGTGTGTTTATTTGTGAACTCTGTGCACTTTGGTTGATTTAGAATGAGGTGTTGATTCATATGTATGCTTGTTTGTACATGATGCATTTTTCCTGTGAGCATGTACATGTCATTTAAAGTCAAGATATGTTTTGTCAAAGTTTAAATTATTATCAAAATGGTTATTATGAAACATACTTTGAAGAGGATTAAATGTGTCAAAAGGCCATACTTGAAGCTGGATTTAAATGATGTGAAACATGTTTCTCAAACTATACACAGTCGTTTTACACCGGTAAAGCAATTGTGGAGACCAAAGCGAAGTCGTTCAAGTTCTTTCAAATTTTCAAAATCTGAAATGCTTTTGATGCTTCATAAGAATGACTTTGCTTTCGTAATCTCAAATGCCGGAAGATTTCCACTTCTCACAAAAACAAATCTTCAAATAGAACCCATGTGGTTCAACTTTAGAAGGAAATCTTCTTCTTCAGATTTTAAAACTCCGAGAGAAACACCGGGTTTCTCAATCAACTTTTCAACGAAAAAAAAGAGTTTTAAATCTCCATGAATTCCACGAGTGTTATTTCAAAATGAAACACCGGTTTTCAGTCCTCGTTGGAATTCAATGTAAGGAAAGTGCATCGCTAAACCATTCTTTAAAAACCAAGCGTACACTCCATTCTGTACATATTTTTCTTTTCAAAAATTGTAAATAGAAAATTATAAAATCTTAAAAAATCATAAAAATCAGAAAGATAGAAAATACCAAAAATAGTTTTTCAAGGCATGTCTTCTGGCATCGATAACATTTACGGACCTAGAAATGTCATTCAATAATGACACGGATCTTTAAATGAAGTTCGAACAGAAGTTCAAATGTTTTCAAAACATGCCTAAAATGGCTTGCAGTTATTTCTGACTGTAACCCGCTCGTAAAATTATGGCTTGCTATTACTTCAGATAGCAACCCGCTTTTCAAAATGGGGAAAGCATGTCGCCAAAAAGACGGCTGTTCCTCCCACTGGGTGAAGTTCACCCGGGCACGGATTACTTTATATCTGTGTTTCTTCGAAATGATGTACGTGTCGGTGCATCACTTCTAGTAAAAGAAGAGAAGTCTTCTTTCATCCCAAAATCTCTCTCTTTTATGATTCTTCAATAGAGTTTTTGTGGTTTACAAGGTGGCTATTAGACTTAAATTTTCACAAATACCCTGCTGCTCAATGTAATGACTCCAATTCCTTAAATAGAAAACGGGTCATTAATTGAGGGGGAACGTATTTGCTCAAAATTTCTGCACCTTTGAAAACTTTCGCAGCATTGAAAAAGTGTCTAAAATCAGTACATGTTAAAAATTTTACCACATTTTCTCCCATTTTTTCTAAAATCATTTAAATCAATTGGGATCACAAAATATCAAAAGATTTGAAAATTTTTGATCGGGGGAGAGAATGTGATTTAAAAATGAAATCTGATTTAAAATGTGAAAATGTGATGTTTTTGGACTATGATGTAAGCTCTTCCTTATGTGCTAAAATTCTTAAGGTTTTTTTAATTTTTAAACTTGAATCAATGCACATATTGAGGGGGAGCAAAATAGTTTGTGAGGATTAAAATTTTGGCATCTCAATTGAGCGTGGCTCAGATTTGACTCATGAATTGACGAAACATGAAATGTCGTGAATCGAAAGGACTAGTCCTGGCCGGGTAATAATTTCAAGCTGATCTAACCAGTGATGTAAGCGTGTCTCGAAGATGACTGGTCTAAGTAGAAAGTACCATTTCGAGAAACTCTTCTTAGATATATACTTTGACGGGTCTAACTTCCTTTTACGGAATGTTAACAACTTCAAGTTAGTTACTAGGGCTAGTTATCACCTAAAAGCTGATAATGGACCCCTTTAACTAAGCAACGTAAACGTGTCCCTAGGGTATATGTCTACTAAGAAGTGGATCAATTCATAAAAGTGCAACTCACCCCGACATGTGCAAATTTCAATCAAAACCTATGAGCACATGTAAAGGGGGAGCATTTGAATATTATAAAAACTCTCAAAGTGTGTGCAAAATGTGTTTCTTAATCATAAACACTTTGAGAGAATTTTTAAAGATTTGGTTTAATGGCGATTGTGGAAAGATACCAAAAGACCGACCAATTTACTTTAATGCATGGAGTTATAAGGATGGTAAGGTTAGGTATGTGCTCCCATGATCCACCAGAACCGGAGGGATCTTCCCGGGGACAATCCAATAGATAGATTAGAAGTCCTTAGGAATGATTGAAAAAAGGCGAAAAGTGAGAAAGGGAAGAGTGCCGACTGAGATTGAGCTAGGACTGGAACAAACCCAACAAGGTTCTAGTAATGAAGTCTCGGTAAGCACTGAAGGGGTTGAAGAATTAAAAAGAAATGAAATGAGAAAGGGTGAAAAGAAATAGCCCTCCAATTATTCAACCTTAGGGTAGAAACCGGGTTCAACTCATATGCTACTGATTGTTACTAAGGTAACATTGGTATTGAAGACAAGACGTCATGGACCCAGTGACACACTGCACTAAGCCTTCCAGCCACTCAAGTTCTCTTAAAAGAGCTTGTTTCATTCTCACGAGAAACCGGTGTAATCTATCGACTTGTCTCTTAGAGCTAGTTGATATTGAAACAGGAGACCCCTCCCTAGTCTCCGAATAGGATAACCAAAATTGCACTTATCGAGTCTAGAGCCACGAGATGCATCAAAAGATCTCATAGGAAAACTTAATCCTTCTACACTGGTTGTTTAAACATCAAGGGCACCAGATGTAATATTTTGAGTCCTACGCAGATCTTAGCAATATGCCAAAAACACTTATGAGGGAATATACATATGTATTTCCCAGTGATTGAGTGGAAACTCTTGCCAGGGTCAACATCAAACAGCCCTGACCGCAGGTCACTTCGGTAATCTCTCGTGGATTACGTTTAGTGTTCGCGGTGGTGTTCCAAAAGGTCTATAGGCGTGGGGTGATCTCCAGCGACTCACCTAATCGTTGGTGTACTTCGGTATGTCAGTGAAAGCCCTTTCGGGGGCATCCGATTAGGAACGACCTTGGTAAGGATTAGAGTAAGTCTTCACACTATGCTGTTGACGATCTCGAAGTCCAAACCTGTAAGTGCTGGTATGTTTATTACTAACCAAGTTTTATGCAGCTCAACATACCAAACTTATCATTTTTACCATCATCACTCTAGTTCCACATGCTCATGCCAACCACTAAAAGGAGCATTCAGATCAACACAACCATGGAGATTCACTCAGCAAAGTGGTTATGAGCATGTGGGAAAGGCGTACTCCACCAGAGACAAAGAAGTTGGCGGTTGCTGCTGATTGCTGAAAAGATGCCGATTCATCACCTCATGCTCACACCTCAACATCAAATTTAAAGAAATCATGATCATGTAATGGGCTTCAACTTATGCTTCCACAACTCTGATGCTGAAGATCATGATCTAGAAAAGTGTGAGCATGACAACACAAAGATAGTCGCAACTTCACAATAGAGACACTTCTACTCAAAGATGACTTGATGCTACTTATTTGGATGATGAACACGAAGCAATGCCAAAGATCATCCTACACATTAAGCAAGTCATCTAGAGTCTGCTGCTGAAAGCACAAAGTACTTTACATTGAAGAATCAACAACTACGAGCTACAAAGATATCTCCAAAGACCTCAATGCTAGAACTTAAGATTTAATTTCTGGGGTGACCTCCCTTAGGGGGAGATTGTTAGGAATACGTTTTTTCTTATAGAAGATTCGGTCACCCCAAGTACTTTAAAGCATTGTATAGCTCGTAGTATTTAATATACTAGTTAATACGTAGTTTAGTTTATTTTAATATTCGTGGTGTCGGGTCGGGTCTTTTACCCTCTGTCAGCCCGCTCCACAGCCTAGTAGAGGCATTCATCCATCATGTACTATAAATAGCCCTTCCCACACAAGGGAAGGGTTGGACCTTCACATAGTTAATCTCTATTTTCTTGTGTTTCTCTCCCTAAGGTTCCCATTCTGTCTCTCTCTTTCTCTCTCTAACCTTTCTTCTTATTCTTTCCTTCTTTCTTTCTTCTTCTTAATTCGAACCATATGACATAAAACCATACAAGTTAATATTTTGAGTGTTCTACATCTGTATGCAGTGAAATCTCTGTATCTCTCTTCCTTGGGCCAACATGCAGATAAAGACTTACATTTTCTTACGAACCTCAAGCCCCCCAGCCTAGCTCAAACTTCTTCCATGGTGGACCCCCAGTATTCTCCCTTTATTTGAAGTTTTTTTTTATGTGAACTTTCGCACCCTTCGTGGTGTTTCTTTTTTAATGACTGTTCCTAGCGCCATGCGCTTTTTTGAACAACTTATTATTATTTGTAGCAGGGGTGTATGTATGCCCTCCAGACAATTTATGTTTACCAATTCTTGGTCGTTATAATTTATTATGTTTTTTTATGTTCGTACATACGACCATGCTTAGCAAGAAAATAGTGTGCTTTGCCTTTTTTGGTGTGACTCATGGCCCTCCCCTTACATACTGATAGGAACTTGATAGTAGTAATTGGCGTAATCGTGTGGGAATACCCAATAAAATTCTCAAAGGGGGTTAATTCGCATAGGGATTATGTTCCCACCCCTGAATTAAACTATCTGACATATTGTCCTCTTGTTGTAGTGTTTGTGGTTTTGCAACCTTACAAAGGGTTTTACTTCTCAAGGGATCTTGAGAAGCTTGCAATCCCCACTAGGCAGTATACCTAAACGATGTAGTATAGTGAGTGGCAAGTACCGGGGGATTGATCGTTCTCTCACGGCATAGTGTTGTTAGGATTGAAACTAATCTAACTAGGTCTAGAGGTGAGAGATGATTCTTTTTTGTATTTTTATATTTTATGGAAAGCAAGTAAAAATCTTGGGTATTGGAAGAGTGGTCAGAATTAGTTGCTAGTCATAGTCAACTAACCCAAATAACTACTAATGCAATAAAAATAAAATAACAAGAAATTAAAATGGTAGGAACTTCTTATATGGAGAAAACGTGTTTACTTAGATTTCATTACTCCTTAGTTATCTTTTATTGATTAATTGGTTTGTCATGATTGCGTGGATGAAGGGTTGCATTCCTTNAGGAACTTGATAGTAGTAATTGGCGTAATCGTGTGGGAATACCCAATAAAATTCTCAAAGGGGGTTAATTCGCATAGGGATTATGTTCCCACCCCTGAATTAAACTATCTGACATATTGTCCTCTTGTTGTAGTGTTTGTGGTTTTGCAACCTTACAAAGGGTTTTACTTCTCAAGGGATCTTGAGAAGCTTGCAATCCCCACTAGGCAGTATACCTAAACGATGTAGTATAGTGAGTGGCAAGTACCGGGGGATTGATCGTTCTCTCACGGCATAGTGTTGTTAGGATTGAAACTAATCTAACTAGGTCTAGAGGTGAGAGATGATTCTTTTTTGTATTTTTATATTTTATGGAAAGCAAGTAAAAATCTTGGGTATTGGAAGAGTGGTCAGAATTAGTTGCTAGTCATAGTCAACTAACCCAAATAACTACTAATGCAATAAAAATAAAATAACAAGAAATTAAAATGGTAGGAACTTCTTATATGGAGAAAACGTGTTTACTTAGATTTCATTACTCCTTAGTTATCTTTTATTGATTAATTGGTTTGTCATGATTGCGTGGATGAAGGGTTGCATTCCTTAATACCATTCGTGGGCTCATTAATAGTCACTTATGCATTTAATACAACCAATAAAACTGTAGTACACATCCGATTACGTTTCTTAAGACGTTCAAGCAAGTTATCGTATAGGAGATTAGCTAGTTTTCTTAAGCCTAACGCTAAAATCAATCACCCATAACAATTAATAACAAACCAACAACCAATAATCAATAACTAAGTTTCATTAGATCTAAGAAAACACAAATAAACCTAAGCTAGCATGTTAATAGAAAGAAAAGCATACAAGATAATCAAACAACACATAGACATATTGAATGATTAAAGGATAACTTATCTTCAATTAAACATGGATGAAAGTAGGGGTTTGAAACCCTTACAAAAGCTGTAAAATCATGCTAGGGTTTTGTGCCAATAGTTCCTCTCCAAAAGTTCTCTCTAATGAATGAAAAATCCAAGAATATATATAGAATTTACAATCTGACGGAGTAACCTTTTGGTTTGTGACACCGTCAAGTCGCCGTCCTAGGGTTTCTTGATTGCCTAGATCCACTTCTGACGCCGTCTAGTTGAATTGTTCTCAGGGTCGTCTCTCTTTAACTTAACACGTGACGTCTTTAGTGAATTAGAACGTGACGCCGTCACATGTAATCTTCCAAAATTCTTTCTGGCGCGTCAAGTGTAAACTGATTAACCACCTCTTGATCAACATGTGACGGCGTCACCTAGTGATCCTTGACGCTGTCAGGTACTGTTTCCAGCTTGGATTCTTGACTTTGTCGTTTTCTTCACTTTTTGCTCCAAAACGTCCAAAATGCTTCATTTTCCAGAATTATTCTCCAAAGTACCTAAATTGACAAAAGAAATGATTTGAGGTAATAATTGATCATATTATCACGACTTAGAGCTTAAATAACCTCTTAAAAGCGCAACAAATTTCTCCTTATCATGTAGTATCCAGGCTCAAGTGCGGCCTGGTCTTATTTTGGTCATCTTGACCAATATTGCCATACTGTGTGTCGGCTTAATGCATGTATTGCGTATTAGATAGGGTTCAAGTGTGGCCCCCATAGATTTGACACTAAGGTTTTGTCAAGCAGTCCTTCGCTTGTAACAAAGAGTTGCGACCGCTTCGCTTTAGCCCAGAAGGTTTCGAGTGAAGACAATTAGGAAGTTAATGTGAATTTAATGGATGTATGCTTGATATCATATTAAAGGCTCATGTGTGGCCTATGCCATCCTTTCGAACATTGAAACTTTTAATACTTAGTGATTCAAATCTTTTTACCTTAAGATAATTAGTCAAAACTTTTAACGGGAATTCATTACTTTCATTAATAGTGTAGGAAGATTTACATCACATTCGATATGAATACTTAGTTTGCTACACTTAGTAATTTTCCCTTAGGCATAGGTAGTCAAAACAATGACCATAAAAATACACGAGGAATTATGGAAATTCATACCATATCGTTCCTGTTGACTAGTGCCAACAGAATTTGTCTTCGAGCGACTTTGGAAATTAGTAGGTCTTTTTACCACGCCACTTTTGTGTGTTACTTCAAAAGGCCGTATGTTTCTTCCTGATTTACGTTTTTGGCGAGTCTCTTTGATGGACAACGTTCGTGTCTGTTCTTCATGGATTTTCTGACTCCTTCCTTTATGCCGATTGTATATTTTCATATCGAACTTCTCAGGCTGTTCGATATTCCTATTGGTTGGAGCATTCAACATTGATGTTGCTTTGTACACCTTCTCCGATGAAAGTTTCGTCGATTCAGTTCCAGAGGACTTCTTTTTGGTGCATACGTCCTTTGACGTTCTTTGACTTGACCCTTATCGATCCTTACGGAAGGTCCCCCTCTCTCCGAGGAGGGGATTCGGAGTATTCCGCATTTTTGTATGATGTGTTTCCAAACAAACCTTTCTGCACCTCTATCCGCTGGTGGAATTGAGAACATTACATCTCCCAGTTCTTAAAGTAGTTGATTACAGTTATTAGAAAGCCTCCTTCTTCCCTAGATGCAGGTGGAGAACCTATAATCTCAATTCTCCATAGAGGTTGTGGTACCTCGACTGACCCTTCATTGCCTTTTGGTGTCATTACTCTTGACGAGTGATTACGACATCTTTTGTAATTATTAGTTGTTGTCCACGTGACTTTATGCATCGAAAGCCAATAGTAGCATGCGTTGACGGCCTTCGATACAAAAAACTTTGACACTGCGCTATAGTGTGTCTGGTCCAATTCCTGGATGATGTTTTTAGCCTCTTCTTGGCATACGCATCATAGCCATGGTGTTCGAAATGACTTTCTGTATATGTTATCACCATTCAACATATAATGTGGTGCCTCAACTTGTATTCTTCCAGCTATTTCCATTCCATTCGGGAGGAATCCGTATATGAGGTGTTCTTGTAATGGCATTACTCCGACCGTCCTTTCCCCCATTAGGTTTTTCTTATCTTCCATTTCAGCAGTAGTGTTTGCTGAAGATTTCTACTGCGTTCCTTTCACTAAGTGTGTTATTACCATCGTAGCCAGTCTCTCCAATTCTTTAGCTTTTGTTGTTGATGATGGTTGAGTTGTCAAGCTGTAAGTAACTTGTGTCAACAAAGATAAAAACACTACGTTAAGTGAAAGCGTAGGGGTTGGACCCTGCGAATCACCTCCGACGTGAGAGTAAGTAGGTGCTTATGATTGTAAGTATAAAGTATGCGTGTATCAAAATCCGTCCATACCTGAGTGTTCTGCCCATCTATTTATAGGTAGTAGAATTTGACAGTTGCACGTCTCTCTCTTAAACCGCTGATCGTGGGGGAGTCCCGCGTTATAAGGGGGATTGTAGGGGTTGTGTACCACGATCCCCGTCTTGGAGGGAAAGCTTTAACTTAGATTTGAACGAGGGTTTGACTTAGTCAGAGTGGTTATCTAGACTAGTCTTCACGAAAGGCACACCTCGAAGGGCGTGGTGCTTCGGTTGGCGGATTCCCATACTGGTAACCATCGTAAAGATGGTTTTACGCCATAAGGACCTTTTCGAAAGCCTTTACATGTTTAATGGGAGGAGAACCCAGCGAACTCGGAAGGGTATCCTCCGAGCCGATTCAAAGGGAACGTCATCGGGGCCTCATTAGTTTCTATATATAGTAAGGCGATAAAGTGGTCAAACCTTACGGGTTAAAATAACTTGTCAACTAGCAAAACAAGTTTAAAAAAAACATATCAGAAAGCTATTTAGCATAATAATAATAATAATAATAATAATAATAATAATAATAATAATAATAATAATAATAATAATAATAATAATAATAATAATAACAATAACGTGGTGCGCGATACCCTTGTTGACGTCTGTTATGTCGATCTGACAGTGTCATCGCCCTTGACGCAAACTCATATGGCTGATATTGTGCCTAGTCGTGCAGTGATTGAAGCCGCACAACGTAAATGTGTCAAGTATGAGGCTAAATCCGCGGATATTGGATATCGGTTTCATCCCTTCTCATTCTCTTCTTTTGGGGAACTTGAAAAGGATGCAGTAACTCTACTGATGCGGATCCGGAAGTTCTCGGTTACTCAAGATATTGGGGCGCGGGTTGCTACACATATTTTTAGTAGGATTTGATTTGCTGTAGCTAGAATAGTGAGGTCCAGATAGTTTCTCGGCTTTCCACTAATTTCTTGTAAATCCTATGATATTATAATAATGTGGTGTTTATAAAATAATAATAATAATAATAATAATAATAATAATAATAATAATAATAATAATAATAATAATAATAATAATAATAATAATAATAATAATAATAATAATAATAATAATAATAATAATAATAATAATAATAATAATAATACAACACTGTAGAGAAGAAAAAGAGGAAGTATGCGTCCAAATGTGAGGACAACGGATAAAAGTTCATACCATCTGCTTTTTCTACGTCTAGGGAATTCGATTCGGAAGCTCTGTTCACACTTTCATGTATTAAGTTTATTTCGGTTAGCCACTCAAATACTGCTATGTGTGGTGGTTTTATTTTTCATAGAGTGAGCTTTTGTATTCAGAAAGGAGTGGGAGCATAGTTAGTGTATAGACTCTCATCCAAGTTTATATAAAATTATTATGTTTCAATAATAATAATAGAGAAAAGTGAATATAGGGTTGTCTCACATCTAAGCTTACATGCGAAACCAGCAAAAATTAGGCCATTTTAACAAGAAACCATCAAATCTACCACATTTGTATCATGTCCTTCATAATATTAGTGTTTTCTCTTGATTTCATCACGACATCGCTTAAGTTGGGTTCACGTTGATACATGTATTTTCTACATCCTATTGTTAAGTGTTTTTATTAACTAGCAAATGAGTTACAAATTCAACAATTGTTTGATTTAATTCACCGTGAAAATGTGTTTCACTATGCCTATATTAGTTTCACTACTCAAATTTTGAAAAATAATAATCAAAATGCCGTATTTTATAGTGATTTTTGATGGTTTCACATGTAAGCTTAGATGTGAGACAATCCTATATTCACTTTCCTCATAATAATAATAATAATAATAATAATAATAATAATAATAATAATAATAATAATAATAATAATAATAATAA
>LBNU01009580.1:19446-39413 GCA_014162995.1 Artemisia annua
AAAAAAAAAAATGTTTACCAGAAGAAGGACATATTATGCTTCTTTCTTATTTTTTTGCCAAAAATATCAAGGGGGAGTAGATATTGCAACCATATGGTCCATAACTTACTTAAAGCGACTGAAAGTAAAGTGTCCTCACTTTATCATTTCTATTCCAGCCATATGTTATAAAGTATATCAATCATTGTTGTAATAATATATAATCATACATTAACAAGTTGTTTAACTCGTTCGACGAGGGGCTATTTTCATAATATTCCGTGTTTATTCTATTTATGTAATAAGCTAATTGTTTTAGTATTTTATATTACAGGCATGCTAATTTTTTTTAAGTGAATGTTTGTTTTAAATGGTTTACCTATTATCGCATTTCAAAAGAAATATTGACACAAATAAAATAACGACTCTTTAACAATAAATTGTGGGTAATTTTACTATGTGGCGGTAAAGCAATAATAAAACAGTGTATTGAAAGAAAAAATACATAGTTATGATTTCCTTGAAAATAGATGAAGTACAAGTTGTGAAATAAAATGAACTTTCAAATCTTATGGAAAAATTCTTTAGAGGTAATACCAAATTAAAGCATCATACTTGTAAAAAAAAAAGCTCTTTTGAGTAACGAATTTTTTTTCCTCATTGGTGTACTAAACTTGCATTCTATTGCCAAAAATACGTACTTTGGACATTTTTGCCCCTCAAGTTATTAAAAAGTCAGCGCAAAAATGTCATAAAAAGGTCAGAAAATAGTACAAATTACGTATTTTTGGCAATAAAATGCAAATTTAGTACACCAATGAGGGAAAAAAAGTTCGCTACTCAAAAGAGCTTTTTTTTNACAAACCCTTCCTGCTTTTCACTCTTGATATCGCCACATATAGTAGTCTATGTGAAAAGATTGAACGTTGTAAAAATACACCAACCTTGTATAGCGTTTGTCCTTGACTTCTATTGATTGTCATAACAAAACAGACGGAAACCCAAAACTGCCTTTTGCTAATTTTAAAAGGCATCTTGTTGTCGAACGGAGTAATTTGTATTTTTGATATTGCACATACGTTGATATTAAAATCTCTGAAGTCTCAGCCTTTGATTCTAGAAAGTGAACTCATGTGAAGTGTGAATAGTCATCCACTACACTAAAATATAAGTCTTCCCATTAGTACTATACACACGCATTGGACTTCATAAATTGAGAGAGAGAGAGAGAGAGAGAGAGAGAGAGAGAGAGTGTGTGTGTGTGTGTGTGTGAGGGAGAGGGAGAGAGGGGAGAGAGAGAGTGTGGGAGAAGGAGGGAGAAGGAAAGAAAGGGGGAGAGAAGTAGAGAGATGGAGAAAGAGAGGCGGTGAGAGCTTTATAGGTGAAATATTGTATTCTAAATGAACTTACACACGCAAATGAAGAGTGTTACAACATTATATATGACGAGTTCCCACTTTTGGGTTCGGTTGGGCTTCATGGGCCTTTTATGGGCTTGGTTCTTGGACTTGGTTATGGAGTAGACATATATCTTGGACTATACATATACTATTAGCTTGTGCGAAGCCCAAATGCCCCTGACTATATTAATACAAAGTCTATAACAATTTACAACGTTCCTAAACATAGAATGACCATCACTTTCAATCTAATAATATCCCCTTAATGGGTGGTCATTCTTCAAATATGCTTCTTCATGACTTGGTCTTCTGTAACTTGAACTTAAATCTTGTGTGTTGTAATAGAATTGCTTGAGTCTTCCTTCCCTTCATGCTTCGTGATCATAAGTAAAATCACTTATCCATGCTTGCCTTTGCTCAACATCTTCAAGAGTTTGTTCCTGCGTCCTCTCCAACATACTCATACCACTTTGTACATCATTGATCTTCATACTAATATATCCCTCCTTTCATTCTCAAACTTGTTCTTTGAATTCTTGAATATTGACTTTGATGTAACTCTTTGTCTTCATATCTTTGCCTTGAACTTTCTTGATTAGAGCTATTGAGGATGAAACATATTAGTATGAGTATGTGGAGCTAGAAGATGTTGATGTACGCGATGATGCTGCATCCATAGCGGCTTTCATCATTGATACCTGCACATGTAAGGTGGATAATAGTGATGTTAGGCCAATTGATCCTCGTGGACTTGATCCAGTTTCATCTTAGTATGGTAGAATTAAACTTCTAATCCTGTTATGGATTGTTATCAATACTTTAGATAAATCCAAGTATATATCTACATCATCAGGAATCAATTCATATAAAAGGAATCTCCTTAGTAGGTTTCCAGCTCGAAGTGCCATGTTATTCTTACGAATTACCCCACCGGCCAGTACCTAAATTTGTTGGGCCAATACAGCACCCACTCCCCCTTAACTATATTTGAATATAAAATACCCTAAGCAAAAAAAATGCTTAAGACAATTTCAGCTCACACAATGAAGACACTGAAGACAAATTTAACTCACACAATGGTGACACTGAAGAGAACTTTAGTGCACAAGCTGAAAAAAAATTCATCTCACACAACAACAATGCTAAAGACAACTTCAGCATACATAGAAAAAGTTGAACTAAAGAATGAAGTTCAACTCTTACTTCTTCTAAGTCTTTGAAGACCAAAATACGTATTCAGTTTAAGCGTACTGATGTGCGTTAGCAACTGAAGACCGAGTCCAAAGAAGAAGTTCAGTTCAGTAACAATACGTTGTTGAACGATGGTGATCTCCTCTGCACAAAGATGCTGAGCAAAAGAGCTCCTAGCATCTAGAAGGTTTCACGACGGGAAAAAGATACTTTATGCAAAAGATAATATAAAATCTACTTGGGAACAATAAAAATGTCATAGTTGTTATAACAGTACAAATAGTGTACTCAACTGTTCCCAAAAGTAGAACCTAACCTAGTACTTGTTCAGAAACATCCTTTCCTCCATAGGATTCTAGACACGTGTACTTTAGGAACCTCTTGAAACCCTAATCCCATTCTATAAAATGGAATGCATGTAAAGGAGTAATGTATCTCTTGTAACATATAACAAAATATTCAAGAAAGTAGCACATTACTCTTCGAACCTAATTAAGCCGATAAGCATTCAGCGAGTAAGTATAGTTAGTACATAGACGTTAACACATGTCGTAATTTTAAGTTTTAGAGGAGATTACAACACGGTATCCTTCAAAGAGGTTTGCTATTCCGAAAGCAAACCTTGTCAGATTATTTGATTCGTATAAGAGTTTAAACGATGAAAATTAACTTTGTGTCACATATATTAAACTGCTTTGCTTGTTGCTCATTTTAAACTATTTATATACGTCCATATGTATGCATGGAACGTTGTTTAACTTAGTTCTTAAGTTATAACATGTTGCAAAGAGTCCAACAAGTGGTACAGACTCATTTGATTTGTAAAATTTTTTGAAAACAGATTGGTCAAAGTTTTTAAAATCAAGACCCACCATGGCAAACAACGAAGTTGCTCAACTTCTAAATGATAGGGGTAGCAACACTATTGCTCCTAAACTTGAGGATGAGATTTTTTTTTTTTTGGTAAAAGGTTTTCCCTGGTAAAATATATTACTCCAAAAAAAAAGTTAAGTGCATAGGATGAGGTGGATCCCACATCACAACCCGTTCCAAGCAAAAAAAAAACACACCTATCATGCTTCAAACAAAAACTATCATAAGAGATTCATGCCATTTTTATGAATCTACCAAAATAAAATGGCAACAGCGAAAAGAAGAACTGCTTTCTAACTTTAGCACGGATACAGATTTCCCACACGTCACAGAAAGCAAGTTGTTCCTCAGTTAATTCATTATCATCATAATCGTAACCATCATAACCATCATAGTCTTCATACTCAAGGGGACTTACATCGTTAGCTATTCCACTAGCACGATTTGGGTTAGCCATATATCGAGCCATGTATCATCGATCAATATCCTTGACTTCATCACTATCCAAATCTTCCCCTTGATTTTCCATAGTAAGACTCTGTTCACATCCTAATGATTTTGTGGTAACCTCCTATTGAACAGGTAAATGATTCCCTTTATCATCCAATAGCACAAGCTTCCCATCAAGAATTTGACTTTCTAGTTCATTAATCCTTTCAGCCAGAGATGTAGTACCTGAACTACCAAATTCCAAATTTTTTTGTCCCTCTCCTTCCTCCACATCCAATGTAGGGCTTAATACATCAACATTTTTTGAGTTGGAAGGACCCGTACGACCCTATCCATCCTCTACATCCACCCAGAGCTTTAAACAACAAATGAGTTCGATGTAGAAGGTACATTAGTATCATTTTTATCATTAGACTTCGATGTGTGTTTCGTTGTAAGAACTTTTATATTCAAATTTTAAATTTATAATTAGCCTGACTTATACCTTAAGGACACACTTTTACGGGCAGTGTACCCGATTAGATGTAGTCAATGGGGGTAAGTACAAGGTCGATCTCTTGAATAGTATGCTTAGATAAGGTCTAGTGTATTTTACAAGTTTAAAAAAGGGTTTTGATTGATTTGATTAGTTAACTACTAAAAACATGAAATGTAAACTAAATTATACTAAGGTTGTGATCAATTAAGAGAAAGAAGTGTCAGTCATGTTAATCATATCCCATTCTAGTCATCCGTTTATTAGTGAAATGATCTAACTATAAAGTGTTGGTGACATCAGGGTATGTGAGAATCTGTTTAACACTTTGCTTTGTGTTGGTGATACTTTGATTGTATGTTAACTAGCAAGCGGAATTCACCAATTAATACTTAGAAGATGTGTGTAAATGTAATAGCAAACAATGAACACATAATAAACAAACTCCTGCAATATTATTGATATAATACGAGTGATCAAGTATATCACT
The DNA here is from genome assembly GCA_014162995.1 of Artemisia annua. NCBI lineage: Eukaryota > Viridiplantae > Streptophyta > Magnoliopsida > Asterales > Asteraceae > Artemisia > Artemisia annua. The sequence goes on from LBNU01009580.1 coordinate 24,305, forward strand.
AGGGTTACAACTTTGAAGCTAATACGTATGAAAGAGTTGTGAAAAGATGTCAAAACCATAATCTAGGATCTCCTTTATAGGCACAAGGAGTCCTTTACAAGTAATGAATAATCTAAACATATAGGATATACACAAGATCTTTTCTATACTTATCCTATTACACGTTTATCCTAATCTGCAAATATAATGAGCAGTACAAACTTCCTAATACTACCAGTACTAACTGACTTAGTACTATCAGTGTATTTCTTCATCAGTAGGAACTTGTCTTCACTTGTATTTGTACTGATGCAGATAATTCCCAGCAGGATATGTGGGGAATATCCCTTTGGTATAGAAAATACCCACACACTCCTATCTAACCTTGACTAGACCATTTGGTTCATGCATCTAGCCACTACACATGTAATCTCCTAGGTCATTTAGTCCATGCACCTATCGAACTACAAGCATGCATTAAGTCGTATCAACTAATCTATGTGATTTATCAATGGTACCCACTTAGTCCATACGATACCTTACCCTTCCCCACTTGGTCCATGTTAGAAGAGCATTATGCTAACTTAAATGTTCTCATAATATACATCCAATACCCAATTGGTCCATGCGATACTAGACTTAAACTACTCAAACATATAAACGAGCATGGACAATAAACACATAAACTAAACAATACAAGACAATAGATCTAAACAAATGGAAATAACTATCATAGAATATTCATAAACATGGCTAACACACAAGGGTGTTAGCCTATAATGTATGCAAAGACACAAAAAGATAATTCAAATGATAAACAAATGGTAATCATGATGAAATTGATATGTAAACCGAATGATTAAAGCTGATGTGATGAAACGAGACCTTATCTCCTTGTTATCCTAGCTCTTAGGACTGATCTTAGGGCCTTGGAGTGGTAAAATTTGGCTGTGGTTGAGAGTGGTGAGTGAAAGATATGAAAAACTCCCATTTAGGGCTTGTATTTATATTCTTCTGTCAAGGCTAGATTACGGCACAATCCATAGGTAATACGGCGTAATCTAGATATCTTGATTGATGACGAAGAAAGCATATTCTGTGTATATTCTAAAATACGGTGTAGACTTGAGATTTCGATATACTTGGATGGGGGATAAGATCTTCATTACGGCGTATGGCCATAGTTCATACGCTGTAATACTTCAATGGTTGACTTGGGCTTTGACTGTAGATCTTCCAATTAACGTACATCGCCAAAGTAAGATGTGTCGTATTCTTCAATACTTAGTGAATCCTTCCAGGTACCAATACAGAGTAAGGCCAGAGTTTCTTACGCCGTATACTCTTTTACAGCTTGCATGCAAAATGGCTCCAAATCATGTATTCTTTTCATGTCTTTGAGAATATTGCTCCATAATTACTGAAATGGGAGAACTAAACCAATTAAATATCAATTCAAATATAAATATGCATAATATGAGCAAATAATATATGATAAGTATTCAATATTATATGGCTTATCAGTCTCCTTCGGTTTCAATGATGCCTTCAGTTGATAAGCGAACTTAGTCTTTTAACCAATCTAAATCCCACAAATAGGTTGCCTTGACATTTTCATGTTCCTAATAACATTCAAGACATGTTTCGTTGGACATTCATAAAGAACATGACCAAATACCTTACAACTTGAGTGGTGACCACTCATACTCAATTTGGATAGTGTGAATAGTATACCCTTTACCCTCGAATTTTAGCATTGACACTACGAGTGAGTGTTTCAACTTCGCACCAGCTCTCAACTTAATCATAGCACGTTAATAACTGAACCTACCCCAATACTCCATGCACATAGTAGACCTGTAAGAATCTAGCATCAATGGGGTGCCAATTTGTTTGCAAGAACTCAAACCATCTTTCATCAAACAGGTAATAGGAATATCATGAAGCTTAACCCAAACAGAATATTACATACATCGTTCTTCATAATATTCACATCCGGTGACCATTTTTTCAGAAATAATGGCACGTTTTGAATTAACGATGATCTATTTTCAAGCATTGTATCCATCCCATCTTTAGAATTTTACTTGAAGAAAAATACAACTTTAAAATTCATCATTGATTTAGTTAGACCAAACTTACTCCAGGTATTCTTGACATAGTTCTCGACTACTGTGTACGCCACATGTTTGCCCAAAAAGAAACCATATACTGTAGACTTAATTACTTAAATAGACAAAAGAAAGTTGATTTCCAGCCTATAGACTGATCGACTTTTTTACTTCCATATTTATTTTGCTAGACTTTTGCTCGAATGCGTGAATGTGCTACTCCATTGTAATGTTACCGAGTGTCATTCTGTACGAGGATCTTATTTGCATGACTTTTATTTTTTTTCTCAACCTGGAAGTGGTTTTGCATGAATAATTAAATACTTTTATATTCTTATTTTTTTGGGTAAAGGGGAGTAATCCTGCACCCTGGTAAATATATTAGCCAAAAAACTTTTAAGTACAATGGATATGGGTGAATTCCCACATCTCAGCCCGTTACATAGGCTAAAAGCTTACATAACAAGATACTTCCTAATTTCTAAAACTAGAAATCAAACCACAACTCAAATGATAACATAAGAACAACGAAAATTACTTCCTAAGGCCTTGAAGCTTGGTACCATACATGCATTAAAAGCATCCAAATTACCGGGAAGATCATACACCTGGTTCGCATAATCATCGTAGTCATCATAATCTTGTTCAAACTCTTGCCCCCCACCAAAAAGATTAGCAGACTCATCAAATGGGTTGACAACCAACTCGTCTTCAGAATCAGAAACCACAATTTTTCCCACCTTTGAAAATGGGTTAACCCTCTTAGTGGCAGAGGTCGGCGGGATAGGATGACCATCATCATCCACAAGAGTTGCTCTACCATCAATAAGTAGCTTTTCAAGCTTACCAATTTTCTCAACAATAGGAGTAGAACCCTTACAAGACTCTTCCTCATTAACTTCCATTGTATTACCTGTCTTAGTAGACTCATCCTTATTAATTTCTATTGTACTAGCTGTCTTACTAGACTCATCCGCATTAACTTCCATTGAACTACCAGCATCCACATCCTTGTTGTTATCATTGGACGGAGTACCAAAAGCATCCGCATCATCAATATTAAGGGCAGCAAACTGATTAGATGTAGAAATCTTCGTTCCACTCGTACTAGGCACATCAGACGCCCTCGTCTTAATGCCATCCACCTTCTTGGGTTCAGTTGGAATCTTCTTGGGTTGATACTGAAACTGCTTACCCACAACTGGTTTAGTAAACCCTTTATTCCCTGAATTGTAGAACCACCTTGCTTACCTTTCTTTCTATTATTGACAGTCATGAAACCATCATTAACAGACTTAGTAGATTGAACTGGAGGTGCAACAACTTTAGGACAATCACTCATAGTATGACCAAAGATCTTACAGTTATCACACCGAGGTGGTTTCCATTCGTACTCAACCTGAATCTTGTATGACCATGGTTGACTTGGACACATCACTCGACAATTTTGTTTCTTTTGTGCGACATGCGGCTGAATTAACTTTACTCGACAAATTTGGTCTTTTTCTAAACAAAACTATATCCAAAAAAATAAAAAATAAAAACCTTAAAATTTTCAAACATGAAAAATTGATTTTTTTTACCCGACTTTTTCAAACTCTTAACCTGACTTCTCCAAAATTTGAATGCAATTGCTCAATTTTCTCAAACTTTTAACCACACTTTAATTCCAATAAACATAATTGAAAGTTATCGTAAAACCAAAATAACACATCCAACATGCAAAAAACCATACTTTAACTCAAGTTAACCCGATAAACATAATTGATACTTAGATCAAAACCAAAATAACACATTCAAGTGATAACATAATAAAACAAACAAGTACCCATATTCCAAATCCTTATTTGAAGAGATCTACACAAGGTTTGGTGGTAATGAAGCCACCAAAGAAGACCCAAAAGACATTGTTGAAGCAAAGTTTTGAAAACTATAGTTCTACCAGCAATGAGGCCCTTGATCATATGTTCACAAGGTTGCAGAAGATTGTTAGCCAACTAATTATTCTAGGTGTTGAGATAGCTCCTGAAGATCTTAACATGAAGTTTCTAAGAAGTTTACCCACGGAGTTCAACACTCATGTTGTTGTCTGGATGAATAAGTCAAATATAGACACCATGAAACTTAACGATCTGTACAACAATTTCAAATTTTTGAACAGAGTCTGAAAAAGTCTAGAAGTATAAGTTCTAGCTCCGGAAATATGGCATTTGTGTCATCTTCCAATGTAGAGGAAGTTAATGTGGCTGCAGGTGTTTGTACTGCTGGCTTTATTAGATGTCGGATAATACATAGATGAGTTTGTGAGAATTCTTGGATAACACACACTGTTTGAAATTATGGAGATGTTTAATAACACACACAACAGTTATGGTTTTTTTTAAATGTTTCTCAATGTTTAAAAGGGCTCGTATTTGGTTTTTATTGAAGAGCTGGTTATGAGGTGAGGTTCACGAAGGCGTTTACTTATTCCATCATCAATATCACTAGTTGTTGATTCATGACTTGCTTGTTTATATATGGTATATGATTGGGACTTGATTTATCTAGTTTTCATTGGTCAAGGGGTGGATGGACGAAGGCGTAGTTAACTATCACTTAAAGGAGATATTGTAGTACTTAGTGTCACACGAAGAAAGTCATTGTGGATAAATTCAAGAGGTTTAGAGATTTGACACTCCACAACTCTCTATATCGTTCTTCAATCAACAATATTGCAAGCTTAAGTAATGAATTTGGGATATTTTACTTCGGTTTCAAGTTTGGTATATCAAGTTTTCTTCATTAGTGATCATTACCAGGAGCCTACAGATTTGAAGAATCATGATGATGATTAACACATTGATTTCAGGGGAAGATTATTCTTATGATGTGTTTAATCATTTGATGTTCATGCACCACTCAAGAGGAAGTTTTTGATTTTTGCTACTATTGATCATTATTACTATTGCTAGTTAAATTTTCTACTGCTCTAGTTCATTTTTCTTATTATGTGTCATGAAGAGTAATTTGAGACATTGAAAGGCTTATATTAAAAGTATGATATTGGTTCGTGGTGGTCAAGATCATTATTTGCATACGTTCCCTATTTATTGATAACAAAAAGGGGAAGAGATGTTTTGGTGGCATGGCATGAATTAAGGGAAAGACAAGATTGTTTCATTCATGGTGAGATTTAATTATCTCAATTTCTCTACTTCATCTAGGGAAGTTTGTATAAGAATGTGTTTCTTTTGTCATCATCAAATAGGGGAAGATTGTTAGGTTTATTGATTTGATGATACGAAAAAAGAAGAATGAAACAAGAAGGACTTAAAGTGACAAAAGACAAAGAAGACTTGCAGAAAAAGATAGAGGATAAAGATTAGGAAAGTATTTGTTTCCCAAAAATATTATAAGCCTTTTGTAACCCTAATATCTCTCTATATAAAGAGATATAGGGGCGTAGGTTTTAGGCTGTGTTTGGCGGTGGGCTTATAGGGGCTTATAAGGGCTTGGGCTTTTAAAATAAGTCAGCTAATAAAATAAGTCTCGTTTGTCATGGGCCTTATGGAAGGTCTTATAAAATAAGTCGGCTAAAAACTCTAGCATCATAAAAGAGGCTAAAAACTTTAGCCCGAGGCTTTTGAAATATCAATTACTTATTTACCCACAAAAATATCTAACATATACAAAAACTCATTTAATTATTTCCTTTTTAGTAATTTTGCAATAATAAGCCCCAGCCCCACCCCATTTGCCAAACAAGTTTATAAAAATACAAATTTTAATTTTGACTTATATAAGTCCTAGCCCCAGCCCCAGCCCCAGCCCTAGCCCCAGCCCCAGCCCATTTCGCTAAACATACCCTTAGTGTGCACAATTACAATGTAGACGTCTAAAGTATGTGTGTGTCTAGGCGTGTAGTCTTGTAAAATGCCTAGATTAGTTTAGTCTCACGGATCTTTGATCCCTGTTACTATTGAGTAATCGTATTATATTGAGGCTAATTGTGATAATGAAGAAAAACCTTGTTCATAATAATTTTGATTCTATGTTCGAATATCCAACCTTCATTATTATGTATCCTAGATAATATGATGTCTAAACAACCTCTAGCTACAACTATCTAACACATTGTTTTGATTACAAATCCCCACTTGGCTCTTTAGAACTGAATCTTTTATGACACAAACATATTCATCAAATATAATTCTAAGTTTATTATCTTTGTTAAGTTTATGCACAGAAAGAAGACTGACTTAGTAGTCAGGAACTACCAAGACATTATGAATGATGATTTTTCTGTTAACTTTAAATTTCCAACATATGTTACAAGCACTTTAGTTCCATTAGGATGACCCACAATCAGATTAAATATTAAAACATCAACAACATTAAACATGTTTAGAATAGTTCAAGTCATGTGTTGACTTGCACTAGAATCAACAATCCAACCAATATATATACCATATGTACTTATGCTGGTATTGTGATTAAAGAACCTTGAAGCACAGAAACTTATCACAATACAGTTCTGACGCTTATTTTCTAGATCAGGTTTAAAATTTATAATGCCTCGTTTACCTATGATCTACAATTGCACTAACAGCTAGTTTACCCGGTTGTATGTAGTCTAGTAAATGGTAAAACCGAGGTCATGCCAAGAGTTATAGACGGAATCTAATTTAAGTTCTAAATGTCACGGAAATGATATCTGTATTAATTTACTAATTAAAAAACTTGAAATGAAATGTGAAGACAATCAATTGGTGAAAATGTGCTAACACTGGTACAAAAAGTTCTATCAGTCACGCCCAAAATGCGTGACGATAGGCATATAGTCACACACGTTTTTTTCGTCGTGTGTCACCAAAAGTCCTGCCACCGTAGGTGGCATATGGTGACGTTGTTGAGTTCGTGGCCTTTTTCATCGAAAAAGAGTGACCAAAACCCCGAATATGTGTGACAAATTAGGCACAAGTTTTGTTGGATTAGTCATTATCCGTGACCGTAAATACCTTATAGTCACACGAATATTTTTTGAGAGTAACTATTGTTTGTCCTTTGGCCACATAAATATATAACATATGTGACATTTGAGATGAGTCTTTCTAGTAAACGTGTATTATGTGTGACTATTTCCAGTCCTTTGGCCACATGAATATACAATAAGTGTGACGTTTGTGATGATTTAGTCACGCAATGGGTGTTGCTTTTTTGGAGTTAGTCACATACAATTTAAAACAAAGTGGCCAAAAGTGTTAATAAGTGTGACCATATGCTGTTTAAAGTGAACAAATGTGTATTTTGTGTGACTATTGATCATCCAATGGCCACATGAATTTTATGTTTGTGTGGCCTTTTGTAATATTTAGTCACACAAACCATGTTTGTTTTGGATATTTAGTCACATACAATTTAACAAACAGTGGCCAAAAGTGTTAATAAGTGTTAGCATCGTATTTTTATATTATGAAGTGTCGGTCATTATATTCTTGAATCGTGTAATAGGTTGCGTAAGAAAGTATTTCAAAGTTGTTTGTTCATGTTTATTAGAATGTTAGAACTACAAGGGCTAAACTTGTAAAGGCATGAAAGCTAATATGCCTAGCTCTATATTAAGAAGTGTAAACCTTCATTTGAAGGTTGGTTGATCATTTGTAATAAACACATAGTTATATTTCACACACTTGATCCTCCCATCACTCTCTCTCTCTACATCTCTCTTTCTCTCTCTAAGATTTGATGAATATGGTCGTGATTTAGGTTGTATCCAAGGTCCTACAATAAGTGTGACCATATGCTCTTTAAAGTGAACAAATGAGTATTTTGTGTGACTATTGATCATCCAATGGCCACGTTAATTTTATCTTTGTGTGGCCTTTTGTAACATTTAGTCACAGAATCCATGTTTGTTTTGGGTATTTAGTCACATACAATTTAACAAACAGTGGCCAAAAGCGTTAATAAGTGTGACCATATGTTGTTTGAAGTGAAGAAATTTGTAGTTTTTGTGACTATTGATCATCCAATGGCCACGTTAATTTTATGTTTGTGTGGCCTTTTGTAACATTTAGTCACACAAACCATGTTTGTTTTAGGTNAACTGGGATTTGTCTACCTGGTCCTTAGGGCCAGTTTGTGAGGAATGCGCTTCGCCGTGGGGAGGGGGGGTGATGGTTCCATATCAGTGGGTGGTATTAATCCCCCTGAGTCTTTGTCCCCGAGTAACCCTTTAGGCACTGATGGGTTTGCTTCAGTGCTATCACTAGGATCAGTGAGAGTATATTCCCTATCAGCAGGTTGTAAGTGTCCCTCTAAATCTTGGGGAAGAGTAGTGGTGCCCTCAGACAAAAGCTTTGATTGACGAATGTCCTCATTGGGCAATGAGATGTTGGGGCCTCCCTTTCCAACAGGCTTGTTCTGGCCTGTCGAAGATTTAGAGACCTTTCCTCCCTGATGCTTAGGTTGTGATTTACCTGAGCCTTTAGTGGATGTGATTTGGTGTGAGTCCCCTTCTCAGTAGGGTGGTGCTTTCCTACCGAGGATATAGGACCCTTTTCTCCTTGGGACACTGATTGTGATTTGTCAGTGTCTTTAGCAGGATGTGATTGTTGAGTTGTTCCTGACTCTACTAACTTGTTTATGTTAATAGAGTCGTAAGGAGAAGGTTTGCCCGAGGACACTGAGTGTGATGTCTCAGTGCCCTCCGTTGGCGGTTGTTTTGAGGTCAATGAGTCGGTGATAATCTTGAGGGTGTCAGCGGGCAGGGTCTGTTGTTGTCCCCTTTTCTTAGACTGTGAGATTGAGGTACCAATGGCGAGTGACTTGGGTTTAGTCACCTTCTTGGACCATGGTCCCTTCTTCTTTTCCTTCTTAGTTGGAGAAGGCATAGGTGAAATTTTGTTATCACCCTGAATAGTTGCCAACATATATGTTGTCAGGGCGATGGGTGTGGCCTCAGTAGGGTCCTTAGAGTAGTTTGCCTTATGGAGTACTTCTGGTGCGAATCCCAGAACCTCGGGCCTCTCATAAGTTGACCCTAGTAGATCCTGAAGCACACAGGAAATGAACCTAGGGTAGGACATAAGTCTCTGCCTAGATTTTCCTGTGGTCAGTTTTGTTATGAGGTCTTTGAAGATTATTTCTCCAATATCAATTTTTCTACCCTCAAGGAGACTGAATACTATCATTGCTTGAGTAGCATTCAATTGCTCTGTAGAGGATTTGTTCCCCCCAAGGACCTGAATGACAAAAGTCATCAGGATTCTCCATGGGGCTGGGAACCATGCCTTTAAAATTGGGGCTTTGGACAAGAGGGTCCCTGGGGCCACTTCAGGGTGGAACTTATCATATGGCCCAAGGGTTAGCAATTCAGCTTTTATCTCATCCTTAGTAGGATGAGATTCAAAAGTCTGTGAGTAGTCAAGGCCAGTGGCTTTGACAAAAGACTGATAGGTCAGGGATAGGTGTTTCTTCCCATTGTTCAGTGTGAACTTAATGGTAGCATTCTTTGGCTCAGTGGGCTTATCCACCACAGCAGTACACCAAAATTCCCTTAGATAGTCAGGGTAAATCACAGAAGAAGTTTTTGTGAAAGCTGTGGATAGGAAACAATTTTGTAGATATTTAACCACGTCTTTGTAGACGGGAAATCCCTCAGGATAAGCAAAGTTTCCTACCACGTTGTTTTTGGTCAAGTCCACAACCTCAATCTGGAATTCCACATTAGGTGCGTATGGAATTACTTGAGAAGAGGCCATTTTTTTAAAAAAAATTGGTCGGAAGTTGGTCGGAAAAAGGTTTTGGTTATAGTAAAACGAACATACACAGATTCACAAAAAATTTTTGCCAGAGTTTTGATAGTTTTGAAAGCTTGTGTGTGTGTGTTTTGTGAGGGGGTATTTATAGGAAAGATTTAGGGTTTGAGAGCGTGTGGATGTCAAAGATGTTGTAAATTTGTAATTTTGAATTTTTTGACATCCGCATTAACTCCCACCTTTCCACTCCCCTCGTTTTTCGCAACTGTCAAGATGAACAGTTGCACGTTTATACTTTTTCAGTGTGGCATTAAATGCCAAGTGGGTAATGTGAGGATGATGTGGGGGCCCAAGATGTGGATGCCAGAAGATACAGATAACATATATTCTTATATTAAATGTAAATCCAGTTACCAACCTAGGACATTTACTAACTAAGTGCATAGAGCATTTAGTTAGACATTGAATGTCCTTTAAGTGTCCTGAGGCCCCCTGAACGACATTTCGTTCAGTATGTTAGGTGTGGAATAGAAGATTCAGTGAGTGGGGTAACATTTCTCACTGAGGGTTGGTGTTTCTCAGGGACCTTAGAGAGAGTCTTCATCAGGCTGGATATTTTCATCAGTGACCTGACTATCAATATCCAACATGCCCAATTCAGCTTTCAGTCTAGTGAAAGTGGGTTCATCCAGGGGTTTTGTGAAGATATCAGCTAACTGATACTCAGTGGGGATGAAATGTAGTTCAATTTCTCCATTCATGATATGGTCCCTGATGAAATGGTATCTGATATCAATATGTTTGGTTCTTTGGTGGAGCACTGGGTTATTAGAGATGGCAATTGCACTTGTGTTGTCACAGAAGATGGGTACACTTTTGTAATGTATACCATAGTCACTGAGTTGACTCTTCATCCATAACACATTTGCACAACATCCAGCTGCGGCCACATACTCAGCCTCAGCTGAAGACATGGCCACTGATAGCTGTTTCTTTGTGCTCCAACAAACAAGTTTTCCTCCAAGGAATTGACAGGACCCTGATGTACTTTTTCTATCCATGTTGCAGCCTGCGTAGTCAGAGTCAGTGTATCCTTTAAGGTCAAATCCTGAGCACTTAGGATAATACAAACCAAGGTTTGGAGTCCCTTTAAGATATCTCAGGATCCTTTTCACAGCAGTGAGATGTGATTCTTTAGGATCTGATTGGTAGCGTGCACACAGACATACTGCAAATTGAATATCAGGCCTTGTGGCAAGGAGGTACATCAGTGACCCTATCATTCCTCTGAACATGGTTTGATTTACTGATTTTCCAGTGAGATCAGGACCAAGGTTGTTTGGAGGAACCATTGGTGTTTTGACAGAGGCACAGTCACTGAGGTCATATTTCTTCAGTGTGTTAGTGATGTACTTTTCTTGACTGATGGAGATTCCTGAATCAGTCTGTCTGATTTGAAGTCCAAGAAAATATGTGAGTTCTCCCATCATGCTCATTTCAAATTGCTTTGTCATAAGTTTCTCAAACTGTTTACATAGTTTATAACTTGTTGAGCCAAAAATGATATCATCCACATACACTTGGACTAAAATAACATCTTCCTTTGTTCTATATATGAACAAGGTGTTATCAATCTTTCCTCTGACAAATTTGTTTTGAATCAGGAAGGCTGATAGAGTTTCATACCATGCCCTTGGAGCTTGCTTCAGTCCATAAAGGGCTTTGTCAAGCTTGCAAACATGGTTTGGGAACTCATGGCTTTCAAATCCAGGGGGTTGTTGAACATAAACTTCCTCTTTAAGTTTACCATTCAGGAATGCACTTTTGACATCCATTTGATATACTTTGAAGTTCATGTATGTGGCATAGGCTAGGAAGATTCTGATAGCTTCCATTCTGGCAACAGGGGCAAATGTTTCTTCATAATCAATACCTTCCTGTTGGTTGTAACCTTTTGCAACTAGCCTTGCTTTGTTCTTGATGACTGTGCCATTTTCATCAGTCTTGTTTTTGAATACCCACTTCATGCCAATTACCATAACACCCTGAGGACACTCAACTAAGGTCATAACATCATTTTTATCGAACTGTTCCAGCTCCTCATGCATGGCATAAACCCAACTTGGGTGTTTCATGGCTTCTTTGACACTTTTGGGTTCAATGGTGGATATGAAGGCAACATATAGGCACTCATTGGCTGTGGCCGCAGTGAGTTTGGCAGCCATTCTCCTGGTGAGCATTCCCTCAAATACAGGTTCACCAACAATGTTGACAAGCTCTATATGTTGATGTCTAGACCATTTTTCTTGAGGTCTAGGATATGAGTTTGAGCTTGTTGATGCCTGAAATGGTGGAGGTATGGGATCTTGAGGCTCATCAAGGGTTTGATTTTCAGTGAGTTCAATTTGAGCATTGCCTTCAACAGGTTCCTGAATATTAGGTTCAGGATGAGTTGTCTCATTTGGAACTTGTTGGGCTTCAACAAACTCACTGATGGTTGGTTGAGGAAGGTTGTGAGGGAGGATGTAATATGAAAAATCAGCATCAACTTGATATTGAGTGGAGGGATTATTTTCAGATTGATATTCATCAGGAGGATATCTGCCTGAATCATCAATCCCAATCTCATCCACTGAGGAGCTTGAGAACTGAAGAGTCTCAGTACTCTCATCAAAGGTAATGTGATAGGTTTCTTCAGTTTGTTGTCTCCTTGTGTTATACACTCTGAAGGCTTTGGAGACAAGTGAGTAACCTAAGAAGTATCCATCATCAGCTTTGGCATCAAATTTGCCTAAGTGGTCCTTGTGATTATGAATAAACACAGGACACCCAAACACATGAAAATAGCTGATGTCAGGGATTCTTCCCTTGAATATTTCATAGGGTGTTTTGTTGTGTCTTTTAACAATGATGGACCTATTTTGAGTGTAGCAAGCTGTTTTGACTGCTTCAGTCCAGAAATGCTTTGAGAGGACTGATCCATTAAGCATAGTTCTTGCTGCCTCAATAAGTGTTCTATTTTTTCTTTCAGCTACTCCATTTTGTTCAGGAGTGTAGGGAGAAGAAAAATTTTGTGAGATTCCTTTCTCATCACAAAAACACTCAAGATCCTGATTTTTGAATTCAGTCCCATTGTCAGTTCTAATTTGTTTTACCTTGACATCATTTTGATTTTCTATGTTCCTGACAAAGGACATAATGGTATCAGCTGCCTGACTCTTTTTGCTCAGGAAGTAAACCCATGTGTATCTTGAGTACTCATCCACAATAACCAGAGTGTACTTCTCATGGTGAATAGACATTGGACTGACAGGTCCAAAGAGGTCCATGTGAAGGAGATGAAGGCAACTCTTGATAGAGAAGTTTTGTTTTGTTTTGAAGGAGGCCCTGTGGTGTTTTCCCTTCTCACATGCTGAGCATGGTTTGTCTTTAGAAAATACCAGTGAGGGCAGGCCAAGAACTTTGTTCTGTTTGGCAAGGTTGTTAATGTGTTTGAAATTCAGATGAGAGAGTCTTTTATGCCATAGCCAGTTGATTGTCTCACTTGCCTTTGTGAAAAGACAAGTTCCATTCTGAGTGAGTGTGGACATGTCCAGGACATACACATCATCTCTTCTTGGAGCAATCAACACAACTTCTTTGTTGGCATTAAAGATGGTTCCTCTCTTATCATCAAATTGAACTATGTATTTTGCATCACATAGTTGGCTGACACTGATCAGATTGTACTTCAGTCCATTTACATAAGCTATCCTTGTAAAAACTATACCATTGCAGTTCACTGAGCCATAGCCTTCAGTGGGAGCTGATGAGTTATCACCAAATACTACCTTGGGCCCTGGTTCTTCTATATATTTGTGCAGATACTGCTTCACACCAATCATACTCCTTGAGCATCCACTATCAAGATGCCAAACAGGGTTCCTGGTATGTTTCTGCACAAACAGTGAACTGGGTTAGTTTTGCTTATTGACCCACTTCTTAGTGGGCTTGGGTCTTAAGGACTTCTTAAATTCACTTATGGACTTATGATCAGTGGTGGAGTGGACATTACTTCTACAAATTGCACACTGAGAGTTTGAGGAGGACTCAGATGAATGAGAGACTTTTGTTTTCAGTCCTCTTCTACCTTTAATGATATTGTCATGTCCTGATGTGTCGTGGGAAGGATCACCACAAATGTCACAACAAGGATACATGAGACAATCAACAGGGTGACGGTCAGTGAATCCATAGTGTGTACATGGTTTGAAAGGCTTAGCCTTTGGTTTCAGGGATTGTTTTGATGATGAAGCATACTTATGAGCCTGAGCTTTGTAGTTTGCTTGAGTGACATAAGATATGTGATCAGAAGTCCTATGATCTTCAAGTTTGCAGATCATGCAGAATAGGATTCTATAGCAATTGTCTATGCTGTGATTAGTGTAATTGCATAGCTCACATCTTTTCAGTGGTTTCTTAGTGGGCTTAGGTCTGGATGTACTTGAGGAAGCTGGGGTTATTTCCTTTTCAGGTGGTGGTTGTTTTCCAGTGGATTCCAATTTCTCACTCAGCTTCCTAACAAGTTCAGTCAACTGATCAACCTTAGAGTCAGTGTTGTTTGATTTAACCTCAGTGGAGGTGAGAGGAGTAAAGGCTTCAGTGGGAGCTGGACTTGCTTTATTTTGTTCAGAGTTGAGTCTTTTCAGGATCGTTAAGTCTAATCCCACCCTCTCCTTGGGAGAGTGTTGAGAGTAGACAAGAGGTCCTATCTCAGAACATGGTTCAGCTCCCTGTGTAACACCCCCCAAAATCGGGTCCATCGGAAGCATACATGCAATGGGGTGCTACTAAACTAGTATCATAACATGAGGTACAAAGAACGGTTTTTATCTCAACCGTTTAGAATAAATTTCACTATTAAAAACAATGAGTTTACATATTTCAAAAGTATTGCGGAAATAGGCCCATAAAATAAATGGAGTGGTCCTAGCTGTTTATCAGAGTCATCTGTGACCATGCCATGCCGTTTGCCAAGTGCCTCCAAGAGTAAGTTATCACCTTAGGAAACCTGAGAATACATGCTAAAAAGTGTCAACACAAAAGTTGGTGAGTTCATAGAGTTTGTTGGGAATTATACTTTGAGTTGATATTGACAAATATGAAAGATGAAGGACTTATGGAGACAAAGGAAGAAACTTGCAAAGAAAGAAAAAGATTACTGCATATCTTTTTATTATTTAGAATATATCCTTTGTAACCCTAGTATCTCTATTATATAAAGAGATACAGGGAATT
>LBNU01009582.1:2772-16923 GCA_014162995.1 Artemisia annua
AAAAAAAAAAAAAAAAAAAGAAAAAAAAAAAAACTCGAAAATTAAAAAAAAATACAAAAAAAATGAGAAAAAGAAAAGTAGAAAAAAAACATATGGACTACCATCCCGTTTCTTTCTTTGTTTATTTTATATTTTTATTAGTTTTTGATTAGCTTAAGTCGAGTCTAGTCTTGGCTGAGAAACGCCATATTGTACATGTAATTAATC
Organism: Artemisia annua; assembly: GCA_014162995.1. Classification (NCBI taxonomy): domain Eukaryota; kingdom Viridiplantae; phylum Streptophyta; class Magnoliopsida; order Asterales; family Asteraceae; genus Artemisia; species Artemisia annua. Next base: position 2,980 of record LBNU01009582.1, read on the forward strand.
AAGATCTTTAACTCGCCACCAGTAAAATATCCCTTATCCAACAAAACCGTGTTTATCATATCCCTACACCTCATTACATCCCTTTTTGTAAAGCCCTCTTTGATAGTTTATCCTAGGTGCTTACGCCAAAGTGGTGGAGGCGTGATCCTTTCCCAAGCCTATGGTAATCTATTTGCTATGACAGGTAATGAGTGATATTTCTCCATTTCCAATTATGATATAAATTTACAACACCCGAGAGATGAGAGTATCCAAACACTTATTGTGAAGTGCTAGTGTATAATTTATGTGCTTGTTTTGACTAAGGTAGAACGATTATTTGTTGTAATTACTTTTATATTAGTGTTAAGTGACCCCTAACTTGTATTTTTATTGGTGGAAAAGCTCATTTGCTTGAGGACAAGCAAATCCCAAGTGTAGGGATATTTGATGAAGCGAAAAGTGTACCGCTTTTAGGGGGTCATTTAAGCCCTAAATCGAGATTATTTGATCAAATATTGCCCTAAATCGTTCCTTTTGTCATTTTAGGCACTTTAAAGAAGAAATCTGGAAGAGGAAGCATTTTGGACGTTTTTGGAGCATAAAAGTGAAGAATTCAACAAAGTGCTAAAATCTGCTGGAATAGTACCCGTGACGGCGTCAAGCATGGATGTGACGCCGTCAAGCCTTGACGGGCCAGAATGGGATTTTGGAATTTAAAGAGTGACGGCGTCAGGATTCAACCTGACGGCATCAGATGATAAAGAGTGACGACGTCAGAAAGAATTCTTGCACGAGAAGAAACCAAAGTGGAACCGTCACAAGTTAATCAAGACAATCATAACTTGCGCGTGGAGTAGATGACACTGTTTTGGCCATAACTTTTGCATCCGAACTCGGATTTGAGCGATTCAAAAAAGGAAATGATCGGGACGAAAAGATCTACAATTTGGTGAAGAAAGGTTGGTCTTGACACCGGCAAGGTTGGTCTGACGCCATCAAGACGGGCCGGGCAGAAAACAGCCTGTAAATACAACATCATAACTTCATTATTTGCAAGCCCCAAACCCTAAGTCCGATTCTAGAGTTAGGGTAGGTGTTTTTCCAGTAACTTAGAGGGTCTTAATCATGCCATAAACATCTTGTAATGGTTTGTTTATTGATTCAATCCTATACTATGTCTTCAATTATCATTATTATCAATTGCTCTTCATTAATTATGTGTTGCTAATTCACCTTGTGTCTACTTACGATTGTGTGAAAGTTGTATATAATTAATTAGATCTTATTGATTCCTTGTTGATGTATGTGTCTATCATCATCAATAAAGGTGTGACACTTCTATAGACCTAATTGGTTTAGCTTATAATTCTTGTTTCCTATTGTCTCTTGTTTTAGTTGAATGATATCGATGTTAGGCTTAAGAAAACTGGCCAACCTCCTATATGGTAACGTGCTTGAACGTCTTAAGAAACATGAACCAAGGTGTACTAAGGTTAATTGGTTGTATTTAATGCATGAGCGAATTCTAGTGATCCCATGTTAGGAGCTTCTTAGCCGGCTCGACATAGGAGTGAAGTAGGAGCTTATAGAGTTGGGGAAGTTCGTACACACCCCCACGACCGGTATTAAGGAATACAACCCGTCAATTAAAACAAGGTGTGACAATTCAATAGGTAGAATTGGATAGCTAGCAAGGAGTAACATATCATAGGTAGACATGCTTCACTTCCCTTGTAGAACCCTAGTTTACTTTCCTGCACATTAGTTTAAGTAGTAGCTTTTGGGTTAGTCGATTAGCAACTAATTCCGCCCTTTTCTTCCAAACCAAGATTTCACTTGCTTTCCTTTAAATATAAAAATATAAAAAAAGAATCATCCCTCATCTATAGACCTAGTAGATAAATTTCAATCCTAACGAACACTATTCTTTGAGTTGAACGATCAATCCCCCGTACTTACCACTTCACTATACTACATCGGTCAGGTACACTGCCTTGTGGGGTTGTAAGCCTCTTGAGATCCCTCGAGAGGTAAAACCTGTTGTAAGGTCGCAAAACCACGCATCACTAAGTGAAATAAAATTTTAACCTAAGCAATAACTATTCCCCGGCAGCGGCGCCAAAAACTTGATGCGTGGGTTTTGCAACCTTCGCAGTAGGTTTTACCTCTCAAGGGATCTTGAGAAGCTTACAACCCCCACCAGGCAGTGTACCTGACCGATGTAGTATAGTGTAGTGGCAAGTACCAGGGGATTGATCGTTCTCTGGGGGAATAGTGTCGTTAGGATTGAAAACTACTCTAATTTAGGTCTAAAGGTTGAGGGATGATTTTTTTTTGTAGTTTTTATATTTTTTGGAAAGCAAGTAAAAATCTCGGGTATTTGAAAGAGTGGGCGGAATTAGTTGCTAGTCAACTAACCCAAATATCTACTAATGCAAATAAAATAAAATAACAAGAAAAGTAAATTGGTTGTGAAACTTATATGGAGAATAGTGTGTTTACTTAGATTTCCTTACTCCCTAGCTATCTTTTACCGGTTAATTGGTTTGTTATAATAGTGTGGATGACGGGTCATATTCCTTTAAACCATTCGTAGGGTCGTGTACGATCTTTCCTAACTCTATAAGCACCTACTTCACTCCTACTTCACTCCTATGTCGAGCCTACTTCACTCCTAACATGGGATCACTAGAATTCGCTTATGCATTAAATACAACCATATAATCGTAGTACACATCCGATTCATATTTCTTAAGACGTTCAAGCAAGTTACCGTATAGGAGATTAGCAGTTTTCTTAAGCCTAAAATCGACATCACCCACTCACAACAATCAATAAAAACCAACAACAAGTAATTAATAGCTAGGTTTCATTAGATCCAAGCAAACACAAGAAAAACTTAGCCTAGCATGTTAAAGTAAAGACATGCATAAGATATAATCAAGCAACACATAGACATATTGATTGATTTGAAAGGAGACTTATCTTTAATTGAACATGAATGATTCAAGGGTGAAAAACCCCTGAAAATACTGTAAAACTCGACCTAGGGTTTATCCCTTAAGTTCTCCCAAAAGTTGCACACTAATGAATGAAAATTAGAAAACTATATATAGATTTTACAACTTGACGGCGTAACTTTTAGCATGTGACGCCGTCACCTCGCCGTCAAAACCCTTCTCGGATTGCTCAGATCCATTGCTGACGTCATCTCCCTTTAAATCTCTCTTTAGGATAAAACGTGACGGCCTAGGCGTCACAAAGCGTGACGCCGTCACGTGTTAATTCACAAAAACTTTCTGGGGCGTCTCGTGTAATATCGTATCCACTTCCTTGTCAAAGCGTGATGCCGTCACTTCGTAAAGAGTGACGCCGTCAGGTACAATTTCCATCATGATTTTGGGACTTTGTCGTTTTCTTCACTTTTATGCTCCAAAAACGTCCAAAATACCTTCTTTTCCAGATTTCTTCTCCAAAGTACCTAAAATGACAAAAGGAACGATTTAAGGCAATATTTGATCAAATAATTACGGATTAGGGCTTAAATGACCCCCTAAAAGCGTAATACTTTTCGCCTCGTCATACATATATATATAGTTATTCATATTGTGCAAGGCTTGAGTTCACATAATATCGAATCTAAATTTTTGGAAGTTACCAAAACGTACAAACAATGTTTTTCATAATAAATTAAAAAGACGTAAAACTATTCAACCTCCCCTTCTAGTTTTCCACAATAGCTATTGACTATGTGAATCAAGAGTATTGTGACTTAGTCTTTTGTTGTTTATTCATTAAGTTCTCTAAGGATTCCTCTTCTCTTAAATTTTACACTATTTTTTTTTGGCTGCAAACGGCTTAATTATTCTTGACCTACCTCAATAAAGAGGCAAAGAATTTGCTCTGGTTAAGGTGCAATTCTCAAGGATTGGTACTTATAGAATTTGGCTTAGTGTGAATTTGTTTATTCTTTGGTTGCTATTTGTTTGTTTATGTGCTTATCTTTGTTTATTCTTGCCTATGTTTTTATTTTTTCTTTTTTTTGGTTATTTTTGTTCTTATCTCAGTCTGTTTTATCTATTGTATGTTATTGTTTTCTGTTTAATCATGACTAGTGAAGCTTCTGGTTTGTTGTTAACGATACTACTACTAATACCATTATATATGTGAAGTTAATTGCTAACGATACTACTATTAATACCATTATATATGTTGGGAAGTTCTTCATACTAGAAATAAAACTCTCTATTGAAGGAACTTGTTTGAAATAAACTTATGATAGTTGTGCTCCATTGACTCAACAATGGGAGAGATGTATTGCTATAGTTTTATCTTGTTTGTTTAGTTATGTGTCAGAAGATTTATTCTTAGGACATTTTCTTTTATAATGCTGCTGAAGTTTAGGCTGAGCTTAAGGAGACTTATGATAAGCTAGATAGTTTCGTTGTTTTTTTTAATTTGATGCGAAAAATAAATGTTTTTAAATAAGATGAATTATATATTCCTTAATATTATCATAAGCTTAATTCTCTTTGGTGAGAGTTTGACATTTTAACTAAATTGCCTAAGCGTTTATGTGCTTTTTGAACCGGTGTTTTAAAAGATAACTAGTTATTCAATTTCTTTTGGAACTAAATTTATCAGCCTATTAGGAGTGATTTGCATTCTAGAGAACCTTTACTTTAAGTTAAAGATTTTTTTCCTGTTGTGTCTAGAGAAGAGTTGCATAGAGGAATTTCTTCTTCTTTTGTGTCTGCTAACAAACCTCGGGTCTCTGTTTTTGTTTCTAAAACTACTAATTTTGCAAAAGGTTTTGGTAATGGAATAATTGGTTTAAAAAGAGTTGTGAATACTGGTATTAACAAGTGACCTAATCCAAATTTGACTTCTAAAAACTATGGAATAATTAGTCATACCCTAGAGAGATGTTTGGATATGATTGGGTATCATCCTGGATATAATACAAATGTTCCAACAACTCGTTTAAAATCAAACTTTAATGTTGGTGCGATTTTTCTCAAGGTTCTTATTTTTCTTAGAATGGCACCACATTATTTTTCACACAAATGAACAAATGGAATTGATGTCTATCATCAATGATGTGTATTTTGGTAATATTTAGGCTAATAAAGCAGGTATGCCAAGTTTTATGAACTACAATAATGTGGTTTTTAATATTAATGGTCATAATTTTTTTAATAGCCATACTGTTATTTTAAATATCAGTATTGGTTGGATTATTGACTCGAGAGCAAACAAACACATGACTATTACAACTAAAAACATGTTTGGGATTATAGTTAATTTCAAAATTTAATCTTACTGTCAGTTATCATAATGGAACTTTAGCTAAAATCAAATATGTTGGTAATCTGCAAGTGTCTGAATTGCGTTTTTATATGATGTGTTGGTTGTGCCCGAGTATTGTGTGATTCTTCTATCTGTGCACAAGTTAATTAGAGATAGTAGGACGTTTGTTGATTTTGATGAGCATAAATGTTATATTTAGGATTTGAATCAAAACAAAATCATGGGACTAGTAGTGAAAGTGGCGGCTTTTACTTGTTTGATCTTCCAACTGTTCAAATTGTAGGTAAATGTCAACCAAATAATACAACTTGTTTTGTGTCTAAGACCTTGTGGCACAGTAGGCTTGGTTACCCATCCGATCAAGCAAATTCTTTGTTACATGATGAGTTGCATATGTCTAAACCAGTCACATGTTTCACCTTGTGATATATGCCACATCTAAATAAAAAAGGAGCCATTTCCCTCAAGTGACCATAATACATCTGTTGTTGGTGATCTTATTCACCTCGACTTTAGGGAACTTATAAAGTCATTAGTAGAGAGGGTTTTAGGTGGTTTTTTGACCATTGTTGATAAAAATTTTCAAAGGTGTTTGGGTGTACTTAATTAAAACCAAGGATGAAGTGTTTAATCAGGTTGTGTATTTTTCAAACTGAATGGTTTTTGTGCAAACAACACAACAACTTTCACACCTCTTTTCACAGAAATGCCGAAGAGTCACATGGTGCACATTAAATAGAACAATGCAAGCGGAAATAAGAAACGAGTTCACAAATCGAAAAGAGAATAAAGAGAAATGAAATACGTTGTTATTTTATTTAAAGGTTAAATGGTAATTACCCGAAGTCTAATATTTATCCGGGTTGAATATTAGAGGGTAAATAATGACAAAAGGAAAAACAATAAACCCTAAGGGTTGTTTGTTTTTGGGCGTCGACTGAAACCCAAAGGAGATAGTATTTGACTTTTAGTTAAATACCAATACATGTGCAACAAATATTCTAGAACATCCTGAAGGTCCTATAATAAAAAAGGCGCCTTAAGGGATTCTTATAACTCTTACAAGATCCCTAAAAATCTATGCCCTCTCCTCTCTTTGGTCGATGGACCAAAACTAACACAAAGGGTTTTGACAAACCCTTTGGTTGATGTTAACCGATTGGTTTTAGGGTTTCTTAAACCCTAAATCAATTGCACCACTCTTTAGTGGTATTACCTGATTTCATGCTCGCCTAACTTGAGATAGGTTCTTAGCCCTAGTTTTACCTGTGCAGTACCAGTGGATACCTGACACAACCCAAGAAGTGATAATCCCCAAGAAACCCTAAAGAAGATCATGAGGCAGCAAGAAGGTGTTCCGTGCATCAGAAAAGGTCAAAGAAGCTTATGTACAACAAGATTAACAAGTAAGTCTTCTAAACACCCTTTATACGTGTTAGATTATTTTATATCACTGTTAGTAGATCTGGCCTTACGGTTTTGGTATGCACGGTTTTATGTGTTTAGTTTCCGTTGTGCATGTTTTATAACCGTGCGGATGACCACCATAACCCTACACAAATTTGTTAACTCGGTTTAATTGTCTGATTAAAACTGTTAGGTTTAATAATGGTACAAAATTTGTTAACAATAAAATGAGTAATTTTTTTGATAATTTTAGATGTATTCATCATTCTACTTGCCCTTACGATCCTTAAGTTAAATCTAGGAAATGTTTGTGTAACGAAGAAATTCAGCGTGTAAAACCCACGCTCTACAGCGGGGTAGCGGTAAAAAAGGTCCGCCGTGAGCCCTTGACTTCTAACACGTAAAAACCCTACCGCAATGCGCGGACCAAAACAACCTCTCTTCACGTTACTAGTATTACGTGTGAATTTGCCGCGGTACCCATAAAAGGCTAGAACAGCCTCTGTTGCATGCTACCAACTTTTAGGGTTATTTGATAGCACCGAACTTCATTAAAAGAGTTGGTACATAAGTTATTGAAAACAGAAGGATTTACTTATGTCATTTTGCGGTTCAAGACTTGATTATCAATTGAATTTTTCTCCTACCGCCAAACTTTCATGTTTGGAAGGGGTTCGATCCTCGTGATTTCCAACAAAAATAAAAAAGTTAAATATGTTATAATATACCAATAAATCAGTAATTAATATATCATTTTCAATAAAATCATGATGTAAACTACCATATCTTGTGTAATGTCGTTTTCCATGTCACTATCTATCACGTTAACTCACATTTAATATTATGTCTTATTGATATACTTGTCATCTTTCATTACACCAGTTGAGAAAGGTTCGATATAGGTTTCTCATGCTTAAACACGTCTATTAAGTACATTATTAGACCGGTGGTGATAAGGCTTAATTGGTGCATCCTAAGGCCCCTTCAACGTTCCTTCCCTTATTAAACTTGTCCCGATCAACGCGTCGTCTATAACTTTTGAGCACAAGTCAGTCGTCCCAACGACCAACTTCTTTTCCTTTATTTTAAGGTTCTCTGTCTGTAAGTGTGAGTTATATTTGTCTTTAAGTGGGTATGTTTTGGTGATAACGATGGTTGTGTTATTACACTATGTTAGAGGTGATATTGGTTGAGGAGAAAAAAACTATATAACACTGAATTGACAGTGATAATCGCGATCAGGGTTGTTATAAATTATAATTCAAGTCGTCCCTGTTACAGTTGCATGAAAACAACTTACATTTATTAATTGTACAATTGATGTTTTGTAAAATAACTCTTCGATCAATTGAAAAAGAGTAAACTGCAAAAATCATCCTTCTTGTTTGTTAAATTTGGCACTAATCATCCCTACTAATACTATTGGCAAATATCATCTCTAAAAAGGCAAATGTCTGACACCTTACATCCTTGCTGGTTTATGAGAGGGGTAAAATAGTAATATAAGCTAAAAAATAAAAATAAAAAGCTTTTGCTTTATGATAGTAGCAAGCATCTTTCTTTAACCTCTAACTCTCACCACTCACCCATGATCTTAAAAAATCTCCACTAATTCAAGCTCATAAATAGTGAATCAAACATGCATTGAATTGTAGTTTAATTAATCCTTTTCTTAAACCAAATCTAATACAACCTTTATCAATTTTGCAATATCTTTTTTTTTTGAAAAGCCAATTTGGCAATATCTTAAAGCCAAAATCCAAAATCCACAACCCATTTTGACCGCCACCATACATTATGTCCTTGACACCTCATACTCCGTCTAAATTCTCAAATCAACTAAGGTGTTACAGATGTTCGATTTATGGGTTTGGGGTTTTACCATTATAAATAATGGTCAATAATAACGTAATATCTACGGGGAATTATGTAGTCTAACATGGTATCGGAGCGGGTCTGATCCTCAGACCTAGGTGGCTATGTTGAGCCGCCTCTTCTATATCACCCGTCAAACCTATCTATTATCCCTTTTCAAANACAATAATCTGCCGTCAAGGGAATTGCATGTGAAGTATATACTTGCATGGCATTCGGATGTGAATTAATGGAAGCAAGCACACATGTAGCTTGTTTTCTTGTATTCTGTTCGTGAGTTATGGTGGGAGGCAAAGCAAGCAGTGGAGGAAGATTTGTTTTATTGTTAGAAAAAAAAATTATAGTTATTTTATTGTTTGTTTGTTAGTCGATTGTTCGTACGGCTTTGTTACCAGTCGACTAAAGTTGACCGTTGGTACCAGTCTCTAACATCGACCGTTGGTACGGTTGTGTTACCAGTCGACTTAGCCGACCGTTGGTACCAGTCGACAAAAGTCGACCGTTGGTACGGTTTTATTACGAGTCGACTAAAGTTATGTTTTTATTATGTTAATGTTTTTCTGTTTCTTGTCTAGTTTATTACTCCATTTCGAGCTTTCGCGATTTCCCCGCTCGAACTGCGGGGGAGTATTAGGGAATAACTAGGCCCAAGCCCGATTTGTGGTTTTGGGGCATCTAGGGTTTTACCATTATAAATAATGGTCAATAATAACGTAATACCTACGGGGAATTATGTAGTCTAACAGAAAAAACATAAAACATCAATAAAGGAAATGTTGAAACTAAAAAAGGAAACGTTGAAACATATGTTTCAAAAGAAAACTATTAATACATATCGAAAACCGGGTTGACCCGAGACGCTTCTACCCGGCGGGTTGACCCGGGACTATACAAACTCGGCGGGTTGACTCGGTTAAATTTGACCAGTTTTTTCAACCCAATACGTTGAGTTGACCTGGTTTAAATTGACCCATTTTTCAATCGAAATTGTTCAACCGGTTGAACCACCCAGGTCGAACCGGGTTTCAAAACATTATGTTTAATCCTCAAATCCTCAAACTTTTATTTTTCATTTATAACCTATAAACTATATTTTATCACTAAAACTATCTGTCGCTATAAAATTTCGTTGCTATGTACGGGTACTCGTCTAGTCTAACACAAATAAACCAAACATGAACCTGTATATGGAGTTTATATTGACCGGAGTTGAGCAAAGTGAAAATGTGGTGACTAGAGAAGACTTAATCGATAGATACATGGATTTAATCTTGTGATTTTTTCATGTTAAAAATTTGTAAATTCTGTTTAGAATGGCTTATTTGGTGAAAAATTTGTGATTTTTTCATGGATTTAATAGGGTGCTAGTTCCGGAATATGATGATGAAGAATATGTGTAACTGGGTAACTATGTGTTTTAAGAGAAGAAAATTGGGCGGGATTTGTAGGGTGTTTGGGAGTGAGTAAGAGATATATGTGTTTGTTTAATGTTTCGCAAATTAAAGACGGGTAGAATTGGTCATTTTGTTCATCGAGGGATGTAATGTGCCAAACATTTGCCACTTTACGGATGATATTTGCCAATAGTATCAGCAAGAGATGATTAGTGCCAAATTCAACAAACTACAAGGATGATTTTTGCTGTTTACTGACTTACTCTTTGAAAAATGATACTCCCTCCGTCCCAAATTAATAGTCATTCTTTCCTTTTTGGGTTGTCCCAGAATTATTGTCACATTCCAAATATAGTTGTGAACAATGTAGCAAGTTTACCATATTGCACCTAATGATATTAAAAATTACAAACATCATTGAAAAATTTAATTAATTGCATAAGGGTAAAGCTGTCATTTTACAAAAAAGTAAGAGAGATAATGCAGTAATGATTGTGTTTTCTTAAATTATGTGTTTTTTGTCGGGGGACTATTATTTTGGGACGGAGGGAGTAGTTGCATAAAAAGTTGCAACCCAAAGCATTTATGGAAATTCAGTACAAGTTTAACACAGACAGTAAACAAATTCAATTCATACAAATTTGTACCAGAGAGTTATGCTATCTACGTAAACACTATATACCTCCAACAAAAAGTCGTCTCAAAACATACGCACGTAATTACGATAACATAATTGTTATATTACCATTTTCCTTATAAGTTACAGTATAAGTTAATCACTTATAGACTATTTTCATGATAACTATTCTGCACAATCAAAACTGGCTAAAAAAGGAAAAATCATCCTTAAGTTCCTTGTCTTCTACGTCATCACTAACTTTAAACACCCCTTGTACAAAAGCCTCGATATCTATCTTATTAACATCAATCGACTCTTCATCCGGTGGTCCAGGAACAAAGGGTGGTCTAGCTATTTCCAGCACATTTTCCCAATCAACACCCTTAAAAAACTGATGTTTTTTAATCTCAGCAGTCGATATTCTTTGTTTCGGATCCTTAACAAGTAACTTACGAATCAAGTCTCTTAACGTTGTTTGCTCTCCAACTAACTCTGGTGACGCCGTTAATATTTTGTAAAATGTTTCTTTTCTGTTTGTGCCTTTAAATGGAGTCTTGCCGTATAACATTTCGTACAGGACTATGCCTAGACACCAAAAATCGACTGTTAAATCATGACCTTTATTTTGTAACATCTCGGGTGCAATGTACTCTTCTGTTCCGACAAACGAGTTTGATTTTGAGTAGGATTTAGTTGAACTTGGTTCTTCTAACTCAGCTGGATGTACCTGTTGAAACTAAAAAGCAAATTAATATTACTATACCGCAATAGTTTAGAAAAAACAAAAATGTTACATAGAAAACTTAAAATACATAATACAAAAAAACTATTCTACCTAAAAAGCTAACAAGTATAGCAATAAATAATAATGATAATAAATTTAATACAAGAAATAATAATAGAACGCGCGTACCGGATCTTCGGATGGAATAGATTGAATTCGTGAACATGTCCAGAAAAGTGATGATCCTTTTTTCTTCTTCATTAATGGCTCAGGCTCGGGTTCAGGCTCCGGTACTACTGTATCTTTTGATTGTGGTCTAAGTACCAACCTCGTCGATAAATCAAAATCGACAAGCATTAAGTGGCCATTTTCTTGAATCATTACATTTTCCGGCTTTAAATCGCGATAAATGATTCCTAAGTTGTGTAGATAGTCCAATGCAATCACTAGCTCAGCAGCATAAAACCTGAATTTTAGACAAACGGAAATTAATTATAAACATGACCAATTTCATACTTTCATTTAACATAAAAGATCTAAACAATGTGTGTATGGGATACTATAAATTTACCTGATGACGTCATCAGAAAACATTCGTTCGGTTTGTTTGTTACGGAGATGATTCAGATCACGTCCAGGACAATAATCAATAGCGTAACCAATGATATTGTCGGTAGATACAATACCGCGAAGCTTCGGTAGTAATGGATGTTGTGTCAATCGTAGCACTTCATGTTCGAACAATTTATCCTTACACTCGGTTTCCTTAACTTTATTTGTGATGGGAGATTTTAAAATTGTCTTCAAAGCGAACAATTCATCATTGGATGACTTGTTTCGGACGAGAAACACGACGCCTTTAGCTCCTCGACCTAACGTTGATAACACGTCTAGTTGTCGGAGGTCTAACACTGAAATTTCATCTTCGTTCATGACTATAGTTACAGCTACAGCTATGTTGTGAAAGAAAAATTATTTATGGATTGATTATTGAATTGTTTTTGTAGTGGTTGGGAGTACGTGATGAAGAGGGAAATGGTATTATTTCTTGGTGAGCAAGTATAAAGGTATAAAAAAAATGCAGTTGAAGCAGTTCAAAAGGCATATCGCTTAGCTATTGACACATGTGACATGTGTAGTTTGGTACTAATGATAATAAAAAAGTATCTTTAAAGGTTGTGTGGCCTCTAGAAGAAGGTAACTTAGAAGATTGCTTTCTGTTGTACATGGAATAATCGGAAGGTGAGAGTAACTTGAAATAAATAGATCAAAGTAAGACAGACATAACATTTATCAAATTCCATTCATTGTCCGGTCATTTGTTTAAATTAAATTGAAAAATGATTAAGATGGCTAAAAATATAACTAAACTTGTGCCTAAATCAACATAATAATGATTTACGGAGTATTAGTTTGTGAAAATGTGAGTCCTTCTGCTCTCGCCAATAAAATGTTGCCACATAACATTAGCCTAACATTTAGACATATCAGTTAAAAATGTCAAATCAGTTCTCGATTAAATTATTCATGATAAATATAATGTCAATTCTTTTAAAAAGTTTGTGTTATTGCACAAGTTATAACACATCTTATTTAGGATCAGAATAGGTCCGTTAGAAAGTTGTTCACAAAGACACTTTATTGTTTACTCAAACAATAAAAACAAGTATTAGACAATTGCTTATATTAGTAAAGATTGTAGAAACACACAAACTAAATGAAGCTCCTTCCCTAGTATCATTTTTCTTTTCATATTATTGTATGTTGAGTGTGTTACATTGTATTCATCTTAAAGCTTTTATGAAATGCTTTTTTTCTATCACTTTAGGAACATGTAGTTTAATCTTTGACAGGTTCATAAAATGCGCATTCATCGTCACCCTTCGATTTTGAGACGCTCAAATCAGTTGCAATCACTTCATCCTTATAAAGTGGATGAAAATCTGGTCTGGAAATTAAAATGTGCAATCATTATACATAAATCTTGCATTAACTGTCGATATTATAGTATAATACGTGTTATTTTACGCATTTTATCAATTTATATCTTCAAATGATATACGAGACTATAAATAGGATAAGGTTGGGCTTCATGCCTTGATGTAAGTGGATATTTAACCCAATTCATAATATATTGTCTTCTTAATAAATACATCCATAGTGTGATAGTGGTGTAATTGACCTTACAATTTCAGAAAGCCCACACGATTTGTATGGGGAGACCAGAAGCAAGAAAGGGCCCAAACCAAAGAAATCTTTTATGCAATAAGTCATGGGGGCGTTCACAAATAGGTTAATAACCAAAGGAACTGAAAACCGAAACCGAACTAAACCAAAGAAAATCGAACCGAATATATAGCCAAATTGAATTTGTCAAAACCAAACCTAACCAAGTTAAATATTCGGTTTCCATTTCGAAGTTTTGGCGAAATGCAAAGCGAACCGAACCAAATCTGAATTCACTTAATTATAGATATATTTTTTATGCATAAAAAACGATTAAAACTCTTTCCTATATAAATATAACATTCTTTTATCAAAAAAATACTTTTATATATATATATATATATATATATATATATATATATATATATATATATATATATATATATATATATATATATCTATATATT
>LBNU01009582.1:26527-38145 GCA_014162995.1 Artemisia annua
GACGTAGGGCAAGGACAAGTGAGGTCCTTGTAGCCGAACCACGATAAACAATCGTGTTGTGGTTTGATCGTTCTATCTCTTTACTTGCATGCTTTATATTTATATTATGTTGTGTTCACACATTATCTTTGAGTTGGTCAAAGTATTTCTATTCATATAATAAAGCAAAACGTCAAGTATATCTTTGATTAAAACGGGTAATTTGTAAAAGATAATTAACGTAAAAAGCGGTAAACTATTCAACCCCCCTTCTAGTTTTCCACAAAATACATGGGCGGGATTGTTTTGAACATTTAAAATTCAAACGTTTAAAATTTCAAATTCAAATTCAAAGGCGATTAAACGTTTAAATTTTCAAATTCAAAAAAAACGTGTGCAATAAACATTTAATATTCAAGCGTACACAACGTGTGGAATTCAAATTCAAAATTCAAATTCAAAAACGTGTGCAATAAATTCAGAATTCAAATCCAAAAAACGGCCCTATAAATACCCATTCCCCATGTGCTCACAATACACCTCCAATTCACACACAAATCATACATACTTCACAAACAATTCTCTCAAAACAATGTCTCATAACAATTCTCCAGATAACGAGTCAGTTTACAACACCCCACCCGAAGATCTTTTCCCGGTTTTTCCATACGAAAATGAACCACAAAACAATCAACCACAAGATTTGTTTCCCGTCTTCCAATATGACAATCCACCACAGAATATTCCACCGGAGTTTCTTTTCCCACTGGTAACCAATCCACCGGCAAACAATCCACCCCACTACAATCCACCCCACTACAATCCACCGGAAAACAATCCACCCCACTACAATCCACCGGCAAACCTTCCACGTGCATTGACTGATGAAGAATTGTTTGAGCAAGATATGCAAGAAGTGTTACGTGTTGAAGCAGATGAAGAACGTGAGGCAAGGGAGTGTGAGGAGTACTTAAGAGGTAAGCAGGCTCGGAGAAACCGTCGTTGTGCATGGTGAATAGAAAATGGAATAGACCGTGTGCCAACGANGCATTGACTGATGAAGAATTGTTTGAGCAAGATATGCAAGAAGTGTTACGTGTTGAAGCAGATGAAGAACGTGAGGCAAGGGAGTGTGAGGAGTACTTAAGAGGTAAGCAGGCTCGGAGAAACCGTCGTTGTGTATGGTGAATAGAAAATGGAATAGACCGTGTGCCAACGAGTGAGGACGATTCGAGTGCCTCCTATTCGAGTCACGAGGTCTATGTGTCGGATGATTCGTTTTATTGATTCGTAGTTTTATGTTTAATTATCGTAGTTTATGTTTCATGTTTGTTGTAGTTCGTGTTTTAGGATTAATGTATGTTTAAATGTTAAGTATTAATATTAAGTTGTGTGTTATTTTAAATTTTAATGTGTTAATGTGTGGAACAAAATGGTTTTTTTTAGGCTAGTGACAAAATAGTTCTTTTTTGAAATTTATATGTATTTAGTGTATTATTTATTGCAAACATGGATGCTTTTTGCTCTCTCAAAATCGGTTGGTTTTCCAATCGATATTCTCTTTTCCATGGCCGGCGATCGATATTGGACAGTGGCTTCGACCGATGTCGACTTCGGTCGATCGATTTGAGCGATCGATATTTTACGGCCCACTGTCATAAGCCTAATAACTAAAGACTGATTTTTTCATCCAACTGTACATCTAGGTATGAGTGAACACGTCAAGCACTTCTCAATATCATGTTTATAGTGATATCAAGTTTTAGCAAAGTAGCATTAGCATGCATGACTGAAGAAAGCATTACCTTAAAATCAAAGGATAGTGTGAATACACTTGCTAGGATAAATGTTGCATCAACGCCTAAAATGCGTGAAGCCAAACCAAGTTTGAACAACTAACCCTTAGAGTTAGAAGTACAAAATTAGGTAGGCTTTCTTTCAGGTTGAACATAACAGTGGTATACTTGTATAAGTTTGAATCATACAATTTCATGTTATTCGAATGTAATTAATATTAGGGCCAATTGCATATATATCATTTCAAAGCTTCGAAATTACATATATATCCAAGCTAAACTCATAATTACATATATATCTTTCTTAAACTTTAAATCGTCATATATGTCCAGATAATTCATTTCTATATAAGTAAAACCAAAACACACATGACAATAATCATTTAGTAATGCATTGACCATTATACCCTTGATTTTTTTTCTACACCTACAAACCAGAACTTAATTAACAGAGGACTTCCACGGTTCCACTCATATTCTACCTGAGAAACCAGGCCGTCAATTCTCATTTGTCCATTATTATCTTGAACCAACAATTTTGCAATGGTAATTCTCAATGTAATTCTCTAAAACCCATTTTATATCTCATAGAAAAAAAATAATAAAAAATCCACAAATACCTTTTCAGCCCAGTCAATTAATTTTGCCAACCGATCGAATAGTAACAAAAAGACTTGAGAACACTCTGATTGTTGTTGAGTTTTTTTCACAAGATTTGAGTGGGTTTAACTATGACATGAATAAATTAAACTATACTCGTCAATATAACTACAATTAGTTTAAATTAAATGTGAACTTTTACGGTGAGTGGATCTTGAGATGGTGAAGAATGAAGAGCAATAGCTAATCGTATGAAATGATAAGGGTATAAATGACAATGTAGATTCAAATAGGAATTATCATTTCATTTTTTTTCCTTTTTTTTATTTTTAAATTAATTATTTGGACATATATGTTATATTTAAAGTTTAAGAAGGATATATACGTTACAAATAGATCATTGCACTAAAAAACGGATGACCATAGTGGAGTAGGATTAACATGACTAGCACTTTCTTCTCTTAATTGATCACAACTTTAGTATAAGATAGTTTAGTTTACTTTTTATGTTTTAGTAGTATAATTAATCAATCAATCAAAACCCCCTTTTAAACTTGTAAAATACACTAGATAGGATCTCGTACTTACCCCACTGACTACATCTGATTAGGTATACTGCTTGTGAAAGTGTATCCTTAAGGTATAAGTCAGGCTAAATATAAATTTAAAACTTGAATATAAAAATACCTACAATGAAACACACATCAGTGACAGTAGGCCAAGTCCAGTTTTCAGATATGAATGAGTAAATTATTGTGAATTTATTGCTTTTCTTTCTGTTGCACTGATAATATTCTATTTTTTTCTCATTAACTAACCCGAGTCACTTTTTTGACTTGTTTAACCAAATTTTTCAAGAGATTATGAAGTAAGTTTAATTTTATTTTTTTTTATTTTTATTTTTTTTTTATTATTTTTTTTTTGCTTTGATGAAAGATTTTGTGGTTTTATGTTTGAGTACTAATATATGTATCTTTTGCAATCCATAGATACCAAATTTGTAGATGGAGTTCCTGGGTTACTATTTGGCCGAGTTAAGCTTGTTAGAGTAAATAGCTGCCTTAAGTTTTTGCCTTCTATGGTAGCGGCATTTGTCACTTTTCTTTCATTATTCACTCTCAAACCAAAATCCCTTCTATGGGTAAGATTGCACAACCTAATTACCTTCTTGTTTCAAATGATGGCATAAATAAAATTGTATATAATTCCAGTCCAGAATTGGCCTTGAAGCAAATCTCTGGATATAGGCCGTTCGACTTGAAAGAATGTGTTCAAGGTTTACATGATCTGCAGTTAAATAGAAGAGCAGGGGCGTTGGTGGCAACCAGAATAATACAAGCAACATAAGGTACGTGTAACAATATACAACTTCATGATCAGTATATATGGCTTTTGTTGTCATCATCTGATTGCAATTGGTGATCTTTTTAAAACAGCTCAAATGTGTTGTGGAATTCTCATCTCCATCAGAGATACCAGATTCCTTTTTTCTAAGATGTCAAAGAATTATAGTTATTGAAGTTATTAATGGTCGTGAAGATAATAATGGTCGTGATGCCTTTGATACATAATGAATATTCTGAAGCATAACATTAGTCAGGAGTTGTTGGTTTGGCTAAGTTCGGGTGTCTTGTGGTCTTATTACTATCACAAGCAGCCTATTCAGACTGACGTGCTTTGTTAGCTCTCGTGTAATAACAATAACAACCGTTTTGAAAGCTATCGTGGTAATTGTAGAATTTTTAATATTTTGTTGATATTAAGATATACATTCTTAAAAGAACCTTGTTTAACTCTTTACTTTATTGTCAATAACGTATTCTTTTTCTTCTTCTGTACCTTTATTTGTTGGAAACCTATAATCCAGAAATGGGACAATTGTTTGACATAATCGTAATTTTACTGCTCTAAATAGTATCAAGTAATTGCTTATTATTTTCTAAACAATAGCAAGTGATGATGTATTTCGTCACTATTGGATGTTAAGGTTCAGTTAGTTTCAGCCAAAAATGACGCATTTCTTTTGTCACTAATCGCAACAAATAGTGACGACTTTGGCGACTTAAGTGACGAAATTAAGTGACGAAATTGGTTGTCACATAGACTTGAGTGACGACTTTAGCTCATCACTAATTTAGTGCCAAATTTAATTTTGTCACTTTTTAATTTTGCGATGAAGCTATAGTGATGACCTTGAATTTCGTGACTAAAACACTTTTTTCTTGTAGTGGTCGTGATAATTTATACCCACCATTACACTTAGTCATGCACACATGGAGTTAAAACTAATATTTGAAAGATACTACTTTCTTTGTCTCATATTAAGTGTCCACATTGCTATTTTGAGATGTCTCATTTGAAGTGTCTATTTTTTTTATTTAAACTAATGAAAATACACACTAGTGGATATATATGATATTTGACTGATGGTAAGTATACTTAGTAGGATTTTTTAAAATTTTACTCCTTCCGTCCCAATTTAATTGTCCCTCTTTCCTTTTTGGTACGTCCCAAATTAATTGTCTCATACTAAAAATAGATAGGGGAATTTGGTCAAGTTTACTATATCATCCTTAATTGAAGTTAATATTACAAACTTTAAAGAAGTGTTAATTAATTGGTTAAGGGTAAATCTGTCATTTGGCAAAAAAGTAAGAGAGAGAAAGCTGTATTAATTATATTTTTCTTAAACTATGTGTTTTTTGTCAGGGGACAATAATTTTGAGACGGAGGGAGTAGTGATTATGAAAGTAGACACTTATTATAAAACACGGCGTAGTATATTATTGCTTCATTAAATTTAGCATTCAAAATAACAAAAAGTATAAATAATATATAAAAAGATGAAATGTAGAAATTTTTTTTATATTGGAGACTTGGAGTTATGACTAGATATTAATTACGTATGGCCAAGACTTATGTATATGTTGAGTATATTTAGCCTGAGCCTATAACAATTTATGAAAAATTCATGATTACTATCAAAATTTTGGACAACGGAAACTTCACTTCGCTAGTGGAAAATAGGAAAAACGTATGGCCCACCATAAGAGCATTATCGTGTCAATTACTTCTCTATGGCCATACATACTTTTCTCTGCAATCGTCAATATATACAGCAAAAATGTTCAATTCTTTGACTCTTTTATTACCAACCCAGTCGTTCAATTAATTTTTTCCTTTCTAGCACCTAAACATGTTCATACTCACCGGGAAACTATCATTCGCGTTCTTGTTTATTTTCCTATATTTAGTAAATACCATCACGTTAGCTCAACCCGATTTCCTTTCGTTTGACTGCTTTAACGATTATGGTAATTATACTAGAAACAGCACGTACCAAAGAAACCTAAACACTACCCTCTCTCGCCTTCCTAACACCAACTCTGGCTTTGGTTTCTTTAACAGTTCCACAGGCCAAGCAGGCAGCGATACAGTCCACGCGGTCGCCCTATGTCGAGGTGACGTGAATCTAGATGCGTGTCTTAGTTGTCTCAATGATTCAATTGTTAAATTGCGAGAAATATGTCCTACTCAAAAACAAGCAATAGGATACTACGACTTATGTATGCTAAGATACTCAAACCAGACTGTACTGAATACAAATAAAATTGCGATCTTGTTGAATACACAAAATGCTTCGGATGTTGATCGGTTCAACGAAGCCTTGTCACCTTTGTTAAACAATGTGACAGCTGAAGCATCGGGTGGTGGTTCGCTCAGCAAGTTCGCCACAGGGAACACTCGTGGACCAGGTGTTACAAGAATCTATGCCCTTGCCCAGTGTACTCCGGATTTAACACCGCAGCAGTGCAAGCAGTGCTTGGAAGGTGTAATTAGTGTCTTTACGAATGCGTATCGTGAGAAAATTGGAGGAAGGTCTCTCGTACCTACGTGTAATTTTAGGTATGAGAGTTATCAGTTTTTTAACGGGAGTACTCTTTCTATCCCACCACCACCATCGCCATCACCACGACAACCACCGCCTCCAAATTTATCACCAGGTACGAACTTAGTATGTTTCATACAGGTTATAAGTATGTTATACACAATAAATAACACAGAAGATAATTTCCAATTAGGTAGCCTTTAGTTATTGGTGATATGCTGTGTATCCTTTAGCTTTTTGATAATTTTTTTGGTTATTTATCGATGCCCTTAAACAAAGTCATTATTATAATTAATCTTCAAAACATTGAAGCCAATGATCTAAACATGCTCTTTTTAGGAGGAAAAAAAAAAAAAAAGGACCAGTTGCCCTGACAAATAGAACGCAGACCCTTGTTGTTATATACTGTAGATAGTAAAGTATTAGATTTTGATATATTGTGGGTATGTTTGTATAAAGTGTGATTTTTATATCTTTTAGTTTGGTGATGATAATAAAAGGTAAAAGAGTCATGAGTTTAGGGGTGAATAATGATACAACCCTAATATGAAGGTGTTGTTTTTAACATGTAACAATTATTTTTAGAGGAGTGCTAGACTCACTCACATTTTACAAATTTCTCCAACACAATGAGGTGGAATGCATCTTAGCCAATGCTCTCACTTGGTCAATTAATGCTCTCACATGAGTGGCTAAGATGCATGCCACCTCATTGTGTGGGAGAAATTTTTGAAAATGTGAGTGAGTCTAGCACTCCTCTTATTTTTAGTGTTGCCGTGTTGGACATGTAAGAACCATGTGCAATTATCATGGCCCAATTGTCTTCAAGTGTTACAGGAAAATTGGTAGTCTTCGCACAATGACATTTAACGCAGTTCGTGGACTAGAAAATAAATCAAGTGGAAGTTGTGGACTAGTCAATAGGATTCATATTTTGTTTACTACATCACAAAATTATTTTCATTATATCATGAAAATTTACTTATCCTAAAATAAAAAAGCCTNAAAAAAAAAAAAAAAAAAAAAAAAAAAAAAAAAGGACCAGTTGCCCTGACAAATAGAACGCAGACCCTTGTTGTTATATACTGTAGACAGTAAAGTATTAGATTTTGATATATTGTGGGTATGTTTGTATAAAGTGTGATTTTTATATCTTTTAGTTTCGTGATGATAATAAAAGGTAAAAGAGTCATGAGTTTAGGGGTGAATAATGATACAACCCTAATATGAAGGTGTTGTTTTTAACATGTAACAATTATTTTTAGTGTTGCCGTGTTGGACATGTAAGAACCATGTGCAATTATCATGGCCCAATTGTCTTCAAGTGTTACAGGAAAATTGGTAGTCTTCGCACAATGACATTTAACGCAGTTCGTGGACTAGAAAATAAATCAAGTGGAAGTTGTGGACTAGTCAATAGGATTCATATTTTGTTTACTACATCACAAAATTATTTTCATTATGTCATGAAAATTTACTTATCCTAAAATAAAAAAGCCTATAAGTTTAAACTTACATGTGTGTCTGTGAGTTTGTTTGATTTCGTCTTATATTTTATAAGCTATATTTTTCAGCTTAAGTTGAAATTTATGGGTTTACATAAGATTGTTATATAGTAATAAGCTTATAAGTCTCAAAATTAAACCGGAAAATGAGCATTATAAAATATAAACAGAAATGAAATAAGTTTATAAACCACATATAATATCCTAGCTAACTGTAAATTAAGCCTCTGAATGAATAAGCATTCAGGGAGTCATCTTCAGGAGTTGATCAGACAACAAGAAAAAGTCTCACCAACTAACCGCTCCAAATCCGCCTTGTCCCAGCTTACTGTCGTCAGCGAAGTCCCATTGTATGCAGCTTTGACTCCACACTAAAGCTATATTGCAAGATTCAGTCCCGAGGGTGTGCGAAACTTCGGTCCATAGAGATAGTTCCCTATGTCTGGTCGATATGAGAAGAGAGATAGATTGATGAAAAGGGTCATTAGATGATTGGACGAGTAACCAAGCAACTAATGTAACTATGCTAGATCACAGACCCACATCTCTCATGTGGTGGTCATCATCTTCATACAATTTCGAGAAGAACATATTGCGTACAATCATAATGAGTTAATTAATAGCTTATATTGTAAAAAAATTAATACTATAGAATATAAAATGTGAACATTACATCCTGCATTCCCAGCCCCCGCGCCACTACCCTCTCCGTTCAGAAGACGACCCCCCCATACCCCCCAGTAGACTCTCTGAATAAACATTTTTTCACTCAGCCGCATGGTAAGTCAATAGTAAATGTCATGGCTTTTATTTTTCTCCATGCAGTTCTTATGATAGATAATTACAAAATAAAGAATGTGGATTCAAACTATTTTGTACAGTAACCTTGTTAACTATTACCCAAGAGACAATTATAGATTAATAAGTGGGGAGTTGTCTTGCTTGTAGATCTCGCATTTCTTTCCATGCAAAAAAAAGTAGAATTTCATAAAATAGTCATCTTAATTTGAATGATTACGAAACATCAAAGCATTATAACTAATTAGAGGGAGTGATATGGTCTACTAGATTATTAATGTCGGTAATAATGGTACAGACAGTTATTATATTAGTAGAAATCACACAAGTCTTTCTTGCGACTATACAAAAACTTTTTGAGACCGTTCTCCTATTTACAGTCACACATTATTTTCGCCGTTTGAATAATAATGGTCTCATCTGTAGGTGTTTTAAACTTAAAAGTGTTATAATAATAAAAACTTCAAAAGCTTAGCAAAGTACGATATAAAAAATTAGTTAAGGACAAAGGATTAAACAAAAGGTATAAATGCGACAGAAAATCTAGATTTATCAGCTAAGTATATTAAGTTGATAACACAGTATAATTAATTTATTAGATGAATGCATTTATAACAATCCTCCTATAAATATCAAAGAAGTTATATTTAAAAGATTCAGGTGTACATCTCGCGTGTATTAAGTGCGGACTAGTTAGAGCACTATAATTCCGTTGATACGTATGATAATAAAATTCACTTGGTGATTCGTTTTGTTCGCTTTTTTAAATTAAAGTAAAGAGATCTACCATATACATCTCAGTTATAACTTTATGCACCTTTAGATTTTAAACACAAACATCCAGACAGAAGATATTATAGATAGAAACGTAATAATAAGCTTAATACCGCCTCATAAAGGTGTTCTCGTTCAGTATTTATTAAAATTCTTATAAGAGTAAGTAGGTAATAAATGTCTACTCTGTTAAACGATTTGTATAATAATATCCTACTAGTGTTAAATAAACTTTCTTAAACATATGTATGTAAATCTTTTGCGCAATATATATAACTTCTTTGTATAATATATACTGTCTCTACTATTTTAGTCTTGAAGCCATTATTGAAGTATTTGTACACAATAGGTTATTAATCCGTTAGTGGTAATAGGGACGTGTCAAATAATCTTATTACTATTATAATACATTGATATAAACGCATAGATATACCTTAAACGGTAAATACTACATATAATAATGCTTGTGCCTTATTATTGGAGGTAATGCGTGTCTAAAAGTACCACCACCTTAGTACGTTTTGTAGATAGTTACGCAAGAAAGACCTTGTATGTCAGAGTGTTAGTTGATCTATTCGTTATTTATTATATCAATCAGCTCTTTTTACTTTTCCTATTAGATGACTAACTTCCTCTGGATAAAGCTATTTTAATTTGCTGAGATACTTTATCTTTTCTAGAATGTGATGTATTTTGAATACCAGTTCAATATGACAATTAGAATTCAGGACTATAATTTTTTATGAGATATTCTTTTTCTATTAAATATTCTAAGTTTTGCAGAGAAGTGGTTAAATCAGAAATTGTTATCTTGAAGAGGAGCAAACCAGACACGAATACATGGATGATACAAGTGAAAATTTTAATTGTGTATCTCACTGAACTCATTCATCTTTTCTTTGTCTAAGTTCTAAGAGTGACATTACACTGTTATCCGATTGTATACACACACTCAAGTGACACGTTGTGAGATCCTTATATTCTTAGTGTTCGTTATCATACTGCTTGATGATTCAGATAACGCGCTAGATATGCTTATTCATGATCGAAAGAAAAAGGCAAGCATGCAAACACCATGCTTGGCAGCAGGATTAAAAAGCTGACGAGAGAGTTAAAAGTTTTATCAATCAATTTACATGTTTTTAATTAAGCTTTAAAATATTGAGCTTCCATAATTTTCTGATATTTATATATTTGTAAACTCGCCATCTTTCTTCCCAGGTTAATAATTATATGAGACTATAGACGCATTCTTTATATGATTATGAGTATAGCATAGTGACATTAGTTGGCCTCTAGACCAATAATCTTATTGTTAAAATCTCTCATTTAATCCCCGAATGCAGAATTCTGATCTATCAACTTTAGAGGATATCGGAACGGCCTCTAGAAAAATATTGATTGCAATATAGGCTTATTATAATAGTTAGTTAAAGAGATGAACCATACAAAGACCATCAAGCACATCAAACACAGATCGACACATGTTTTAGCTGTTTAAACTGAGACATGATATAGGATATTTTGTATTTCTTTAGGGAGGGAAGACATAAATTAGTGTCGGCATTGACATAATTAGAAGAATGCAGGTTTTTGTGGTTAGTGCAAGTGTAATACACACAATATCCAGTTCAGTAAGTGCCTCTATTTATTGATCTGGTCCTCGCCAACAGACCATTCACACATTGATTGTTAATTTGTCTAAAGTCGTATGACGACTGCGTTTAAAATGCATTATACATTTGTAGGTGAATGTACTTATGTAACGTTAATAAAATTTTATCTGTACTACATTGAATATCAAAAGGTTATAGAGACGTCTCCCATAGGAATATAGAGAATCAAGAGTGCACAATTGGATTCTTACATGAGCTCCAGACACTAGGAAGACACGTGCAAGACAGATAAGGAATTTCGTGTGTTTGGCCGATTAAGGAAAACAACACTGATTTCTATAGATAGAGGTTGGATATGAGTCGATTCTTATTTTGCTAGGTCATGCGGAAACTATCCAAACCTAACACTCATTGCAGACTCTTATTTTTAGCCTCAGTTTTAGTCTTATTTCATTCTGGGCACTGAAAACTAAAGCATAAAAGGATACTAAGAAAGCAAAAGACTTACTCACACCTTTTTACTGAGTTCCAATATCTAGCCTCAAAATGCACAACAGATCTATTCAGATCAGCTTTATATTTCTGGGTAAATAAATCTGAAATTTACTTTTACTAGTCTGACACTGCACTTTATCTTAACAATGATAGAGCGGTCCTGATC
>LBNU01009589.1:2077-13389 GCA_014162995.1 Artemisia annua
TAAGGGGGCCGCTCAGCTGTAACGGCCAGATTTTCTTGTCTTTAGTGGGGAAAGTTTATTTGGTGAAAAACTAACTGATTTTGGTTAAAAATTTGAATTCATATATTTAGTATGATTAAAACATTTTTCTTTATTACCAAAATTGTTTTTCTAAAATATATAATATGTTTATATAAATAAATAAACTTTGTATTAATTAATTAAATACCCCTTTGATCATGAGATGTATTAAGCACTTGTTTATTCATACCTTAAGTGATTAAGTTGGATATAATGATATAAACTAGCTTAATACTTGTTTACGTAGTAATCTTACGTTTAATGATTTTACATTTTGTGATCGTCAAAACGTAGAGATATCGAAAAATATAAATAACGTTTTTACGCATTATTTATGTCAACACTTTGCAACTTCTGGTCTGGCAGTGGAATCTTTTGTCCTAGTAGTGGAATCTGAATTTCCACTACTTCATTATTTCCAGTGTTCACATTTGTTGCTTTAGAAGGTTGAACATCTCCAGTCTTTGCAACATCATCATAATCTGCATAGTCCCAAATAGGCAAAATGAATTCATCTTGATCATCTTGTTGATCCATGCTTGGTTCATCATCATCAACAAACTCTTCTGAACCTGCAAAATCATTAGTAGATGTACCTGTAGAGATAGGCACATAGTTCATGGTATGGGTTAGAGTATCAAGATAAAACAGCCTTTCTGGACCAGTTCCTTTTACATTCACTTTGTTTTCTAGGAACTCAACATGCAGATTTTCTTCAATCTTTTGGGTCCTTAAATTGAATACCCTAAAAGCTTTACTAACCATAGAATACCCAACAAAATACCCTTTATCTGTTTTTTCATCAAATTTACCCAGATGATCTATGGTATTGAGAATAGTGACATGACATCCAAATGGTCTCATGAAGTCTAGGATAGGTGGTCTACCTCTAAATAACTCATAAGGTGTCTTGTTCATTGTTTTTACTACTAAAACCCTGTTTTGCACATAACAAGCAGTGTTAACAGCTTCAACCCAAAAAGTCATTAGCAATTTTGAATCTGCCAACATAGTTCTAGCAGCCTCTATTAGTGTCCTATTTCTCCTCTCAGCTACACCATTTTGTTGAGGATTTCTAGCTACACTAAATTCTCTTTTAATACCTTTCTCTCTTTAAAAATCATCCATAACTCTATTCTTAAATTCTGTCCCATTGTCACACCTAATGATTTTAACTTTCATATCATTTTGGTTTTCTACTTCAGTTATAAAGGTCTTAAGGATGCCAGTTGTCTCATCCTTAGTTCTAAGAAAGAAAACCCATGTGAACCTACTAAAATCATCAGTTACAACAAGACAATATCTCTTAAGATTTATGCTACTCATAGATGTAGGACCAAACAAATCCATATGTAACATTTGAAGTGAATGAGCAATAGAGTTAAACAATTTTGACCTGCAAGAAGCTCTGTGTTGTTTGCCCTTAAGATAAGCAACACAGGTTTGATCATTTTCAAATCTTTTCTGAGGCAAACCTCTTACCAAACCATCTTTGACAATCTTATTTATGGTTTTGAAATTAATATGACCAAGTCTTCTATGCCATAGCATGGATTCATCCACTGTGGCCTTTGCAATAAAGCAAGCATGATCTTCTTTAGCAACAATGTTATTCATATCAAAGCTATATAAGTTGCCTTTTCTAGGAATTTTAAGAAGGATCTGACTCTCATCAGGCATCTTAAAATCCTTAGAAAGAACAAAACACATATCTTCAGTAAAAAGAACATTGTTTTTCTTGTCACACATCTGTGACACACTAAAGAGATTATACTTAAGCTCTTTTACATAGTACACAGGTTCAAAATCCAAGTTACCAGTTTTAATAACACCTTTACCAGTAACTTTACCATTTACTCCTCCTCCAAAGCTGACATCATGTCCATCAAAGTATTCAAAATTGGATAGATAGGACTTGTTGCCAGTCATGTGCCTTGAACATCCACTGTCTGTATAGCCTTGGTCTGATCTTTTTGTCCTTGGATGTTCCTGCACATATAATAAAGGAGTTAGTTTCCTTTGGAGACCCAAGCCATGATTGACTTGGATCTGCCTCGTGTATCAATATAGTTAAATCTATCAAAGGTCATTGATACACCATTGGGATTGTTTGTTGTGATATTTCCTTTAGGTTTCCATTCCCAACGTGCTGAGGCCTTCACAGCATTTCCCATATTACCCCTGTTCTTGTTTACAACTTTAGCAGTGGGAACTTTTGTTTGAGCAGTGGTAACTGCTGGTTTAGACTTTGGTACCCACTGTTGGTTATCTTGAACCCTTTTGTTATAAAAAGTCCTTTTTCCTGTTTGTACAGATTTAACAAAAGTTGTTTTAGGTTTTGCACTTGAAACAGGTGATTTAGGATGAGCAGTGTTAACATTTTTAGCAGTGGCAAAAGATTTAAGTCCACTTCTCAACAAAACTGCTCTTGGGATCATGTTGCTGTGAGTATTAGGGTGTGATTTGTTTTGAAACTTGTTTGAATCCACCCTCTTTTTCCCATAAACTTCCCTTCTCCCAACATGATAGTCACAATTAGCATGTAAATGTTCAAAGCTACCACAGATATAACATGCTTTATTGTTCATTACAAACTCACTACCTAGTTGTTGAGATTTTACATGATTCCAACTCCTCTGGTTACCCCTAGGAGTTGATGACTTGTTTCTATACATCTCAGCATACCTTACAGTTTGTCTAGGCTTATTAACTTGTTTCCTAGGTTCCTCTGTAATGGTATTAACAACTTGTGGGATAGAAGTCTCTACATTCTTTTTAACACTCTCATCTACTACAGATGAGTCACTTGCACTTTCAAAAACATCAGTTTCATGCTTAACCTCTTTCTCATTATTCACAAATTTGGGAGGACCATATTCAAGAATAGGTTCCTGAAACTCTTCTACTCCTGTATGTGCTAACACCCCTTAGTGGTGGAGGAACTGTATTGTATCCTAAACCAGACTTAGCTTTGTTAGTGATTTGTGCTTCCCAAATTTTATCAATAGACTTAGACTGATAATATAAGGTATCAACAGATAAGCTGACATTCTCATTTACCTTTCTAATCCTTTCAAGCTCTTCTTTAAATGTCTCATTCACTGCTATCTTATGATCTAACTCTCTTTTAAGAATAACCATATCATCATTAAATTTTGTCTCATATTCTCTATAATGCTCAAGTTGTTTTTCTAACACAGATATACCTTTTCTAAGATTTGAAACATTATAGTTAGCAGAAAACAACTCTATTCTATGGTTTTCTAGTGATTCATTTAGCCTTTCACATTCTCTAGAAGCCCTACATGTTTTAGAACAACATTCAAAGTTTTGTACCTCAGAGTCAGAGAAGGCCATGAGAGCATGTTCTGTAGCAATGAAAGCAGCATCTGAAGGTTTTTCCTCTTCATCATCAGCCATGAAACTCCAATCATAGCTCACACCATCAATTGTCAGCATTTCCTTTGGTTCCTCCACAATTGGTTCCTTCTTTTGCTTGTACCATGTGGATCTGTTATCCTGCGTCCTTGGTCTCCTGCATTCCCTAGCAAAATGCCCCAACTTGTGACAGTTGAAACACTCTACTTTCTTCTTATCAAACCCTACAGTTTCACTTCCATTGATGTGGATTGGCTTGCCAATCTTCTTGTAGAATTTCCTAGCTCTCATGCTGAGAAGAGCTACTTGCCACTTTATGTCCAGCTCCTCCAAGTCATCCTCATCAATTTGCTATATGTCTTCATGAGTTAATATAAAGCCATTAACTTGAGTGGAGATAAAGGCATAAAAGGTAGGATCTCCAATACCAGCAACCTTCTTCTTTGAACCTGCAGTGGTAACAGGAGCATTACCAGTGGAAACTGTAGAACCAGCAGTGGCAATGTCATCATCACTGTCATCTTCAGAATCATCACTGTCAACTGAGGTTGACACCAATGTCAAGCTGCTGGAGCTTGAACCAAACTTCCCTGCCTTCTTCAATCTTTGTTCAATGAGTTTGAAGTTATTGTAAAGATCATTGAGCTTCATGGTTTCAATTTCTGGTTTGTTCTCCCAGACTGTAACATTGGTATGAAACTCAGAGGGCAAGCTTTTTAGAAACTTCAAATTGAGGTCTTCCTGTTCTACCTCAATTCCAAACATAGTCAATTGTGTGACAATCTTCTGTAGTTTGGTAAAAATGCTGTCAAGTGATTCATTGCTTGAAGCAGTGAAGTTTTCATAGCTCTGCTTCAACAATGTCTTTTGGGTCTTCTTAGTAGCATCATTGCCACCAAACACAGAACAGATCTCTTCAAACAATTCTTTTGCAGTCTTGAATTTACTAAAAGTAATGATCTGGTCTTTAGGAAGAGTCATTAGAAGTAAACTTCTGGCCTTCATATCATTCTTCTTCTGTGTTCTTTCATCACTAGTAGAAGGTGCAGAAACTGTGATTACTTCCTTGTCACCAACTTTCTCAGTTTTCTGAGTAGGTTTGAAAGAGTCACCAGTTAAGATGATCTCCCACAAAGCATAATCTTGAATGAGAAAGTATTGCTCAATCATTATCCTCCACATCTCAAACTCATTGAGTTTAAGCTTTGGAAGTCTTGGAGCAGAGTTGGACTGGTTGTTTTCCATCTCCATGGATCTGAGTGAATTGCTTAAGCTTAATTCTTGGATCTTCTAAATCAAAGTATCAGAAACCTGTCTCTGATACCACTTGTAGGATCTAAACGCACACCTTGTGTTAGAGTGATACTTTGAGTTATATTATTAAGCACGCGGAATATACTTAACAATACTTAGAATATAAATTGTATGATGTAATGTAAGTGAGAACAGTTGTAAGTTTAACGCAAAGCTTCAATATTATTGATAATAATAAGAGTGATCTTGCTTATCACTAGGGTTACACCTTGAAGCTTTCTAGGGTTAATACGTACCTAGAACAATGACCTAGGACCTCCTTTTATAGCACAAGGAGTCCTTTACAAGATAAATATAAAGCTATCATAATAGAATATACACAAGATCTTTTCTATGCTTATCTATATACGAATACATTACAGTTATCCTAACAACAGTGGTAATAATATGTACTAGCAGTGGTAATGTGTTTCCACTGCTAGTGCATTCTTCAGCAGTGTTTTCCACAAGCTTATCAGTGGTAACTGTTAGCTTTATTCCCAACAAAACACACTTGTTTTGTTAGAGAATTGGATGGTGTGGATCTTCTAAAGGGTAGTCGTGGTACAAACCTCTACACTATATCTATTGAAGACATGATGCAGTCTTCACCTATCTGCTTGTTATCTAAGGCCTCGAAGAACAAATCATGGTTGTGGCATCGTCGTCTGAATCACTTGAACTTCGGTACCATCAATGAGCTCACTCGTAAAGACCTTGTTCGAGGCATGCCCCGGCTGAACTATGAAAAAGATCATCTTTGTTCCGGCTGTCAGCTGGGTAAAAGCAAGAAACACACTCACAAACCCAAACCTATCAACACCATTATGGAAGTTCTTCACACCCTTCACATGGATCTGTGTGGACCAATGAGAGTACAAAGCATCAATGGGAAGAGATATGTTTTGGTGGTCGTTGACGATTACTCTCGGTTTACATGGGTAAAGTTCTTGAGATCCAAGGATGAGACACCTGAGATCATCATTAAACTTATCAAGCAGCTGCAAGTTAGACTCAATAAAACTGTCAGATTCGTTCGCACAGACAATGGAACAGAGTTTGTCAACAAGCAACTTACTCAATTTTATGAAAATCTTGGCATAATTCAACAAAAGAGTATTCCACGAACACCTCAGCAGAATGGAGTCGTTGAAAGACGAAACCGTACCCTTGTAGAAGCTGCTCGAACCATGCTAATATTTCCTAAATCACCAATGTTCCTCTGGGCGAAGGCAATTGCGACTGCTTGCTACACCCAAAATCGATCACTGATTCATCCTCTTCACAGCAAAACCCCCTATGAGCTGGTGCATGGAAGAAAACCTGATCTTTCATTTCTACGTGTGTTTGGTGCATTATGTTACCCAACTAACAATAGTGAAGACTTGGGTAAGCTAAAGGCAAAAGTTGATATTGGGATCTTTTTTGGTTATGCACCAGATAAAAAGGGTTACTGAATCTACAACAAAAGAACCCGACAAATCATGGAAACCATTCATGTCACGTTTGATGAGCTGACTGAGCATACGGCTCCTGGACACTCCAGTTCTGGACCTGCACCTAACCTTTTGACACCTTGACCAATTAGTTCAGAACTTGTACAGTCTTCCACTATTGCTGCTCCTTGTGTACCCCCTACAAGTGAGGAACTGAAGAAGTTATTTGATCCAATGTTTGATGAATATTTTGAGTCACAGCAGATTATCGAGCCTGTACCACAAGTTATAGATCCTAATATTGCTGCTGCAAATGCCTCTCAAGATACAAATGGTCCATCTGTCTCCATCTCCATTGGTTAAAATGCTCCATCATCCAGTCATACTCAAGCCACGTCAAACGATCAAACTTCGTCTGAACATCAAGGAACTGCCTCAGATAATTCTTTTGAAGTAAATCCAAGTGGTCAACCTGTTGATGAGCCATTTGTCAACATATTTGCTCCTGAACCCTCCAATGAGGCTACTTCTTCAGAGGATTCAAACACGGCCACTTCAGTTCACAATCATCAACATCATGAGCATTTCAGAAAGTGGACAAATGATCACCCAATTGACAACATCATTGGAAATCCCTCACGTCCGGTATCTACACGTAAACAACTTGCTACCGATGCCTTGTGGTGCTTCGTCAATTCCATACTATCCAAAGCTGAACCTAAGGATTTCAAAGATGCACTGACTAAAGAATCCTGGTTCACTGCAATGCAAGAAGAAATACATGAGTTTGATCGACTCGATGTATGGGAATTGGTGCCTCCTCCAGATTGCGCTATGATTATAGCTCTCAAGTGGATCTTCAAAGTAAAGCTTGATGAGCGTGGTGATGTTCTGAAAAACAAGGCTCGGCTAGTGACCAAGGGATACCGATAAGAAGAAGGAATAGACTTTGAAGAATCCTTCGCACCCGTTGCTAGAATTGAAGCCATCGGGATCTTCCTTGCTAATGCGGCCAGTCAGAATATGGTTGTATATCAAATGGACGTTAAGACTGCATTCCTAAATGGCAACTTGAAGGAGGTGGTATATGTGAGTCAGCCTGAAGGCTTTGTGGACACTGAACGGCCAAATCATGTCTATCGCTTGAAAAAAGCTCTATATGGACTAAAGCAGGCTCCCAGAGCATGGTATGACACGTTATCCAAGTTTTTTCTAGCTAACAAGTTCACCAAGGGTGTTGTTGATCCTACACTGTTTACCAGAAGATCGGGCAAACATCGGTTTCATGTTCAAATCTATGTAGATGACATTATCTTTGCCTCTTCTGAACCAATGGAATGTGATCGCTTTGCCAAAGAAATGAACTCAAAGTTCCAAATGTCCATGATGGGACAAATTTCATTCTTCTTGGGATTACAAGTGTCTCAAAATCCCAATGGCATTTTTATCAATCAATCCAAGTACGCCACTGAAATCTTGAAGAAGTTTGGATTTGAATCATGTGACTCAGTTGACACACCTATGGTCGAAAGATCAAAACTGGATGAGGATACTGTCGGAATCCCAGTCGACCAAATTAAGTACCGCAGCATGATTAGGTCCCTAATGTAGCTCACTGCTAGTAGGCCTGATCTTCTATTTGTTGTGTGCATGTGCGCTCGGTATCAATCCAAGCCTACCAAAAAGCATTTGGAAGCGGTCAAGAGAGTCTTCAGGTATCTTCAAGGGACTATCCATATGGGTCTCTGGTACCCTAAAGACATTGCTATGGCCCACACGGCCTATTCTGACGCAGATCATGCGAGGTGTCAAGATACTCGTCGAAGTACTTCAGGTGCAACTCAATTTCTGAGAGATAAGCTAGTTAGTTGGTCATCAAAGATACAAATGAGTACATCCATCTCCTCCACATAGGCTGAATACATTGCCATGTCATCATGTTGTGCTCAAATCCTATGGATGAAGTCTCAACTATCAGATTATGGCTTCATTTACAACANAGTTTGGATTTGAATCATGTGACTCAGTTGACACACCTATGGTCGAAAGATCAAAACTGGATGAGGATACTGTCGGAATCCCAGTCGACCAAACTAAGTACCGCAGCATGATTGGGTCCCTAATGTAGCTCACTGCTAGTAGGCTTGATCTTCTATTTGTTGTGTGCATTTGCGCTCGGTATCAATCCAAGCCTACCAAAAAGCCTTTGGAAGCGGTCAAGAGAGTCTTCAGGTATCTTCAAAGGACTATCCATATGGGTCTTTGGTACCCTAAAGACATTGCTATGGCCCTCACGGCCTATTCTGACGCAGATCATGCGAGGTGTCAAGATACTCGTCGAAGTACTTCAGGTGCAGCTCAATTTCTGAGAGATAAGCTAGTTAGTTGGTCATCAAAGAGACAAATGAGTACATCCATCTCCTCCACAGAGGCTGAATACATTGCCATGTCATCATGTTGTGCTCAAATCCTATGGATGAAGTCTCAACTATCAGATTATGGCTTCATTTACAACAAGATTCCGATGTACTGTGACAACAAAAGTGCTATAGCTCTCTGTTGCAACAACGTCCAGCACTCCAGATCGAAGCACATTGATATTCGACATCATTTCATCAGGGAACAAGTTGAAAAGGAAATTGTGGAACTATACTTCGTGAGGACAGAGTTTCAGCTGGCTAATATCTTCACAAAAGCACTTCCGAGAGAAAGATTTCAATTCATTCTCCCACGTCTTGGAATGAAGAGCATCACACCAGAAACACTCAAACGTCTTCAGGAGGAGAATGAGGAATATTGGATTTGCTTCAGATATCCTTGTACATACTCAGAACCAAAAAAGAAAAATACAAAAATATAAAAACCAAAAATCCAAAAATAGTTTCTCTTTAGGCATGTCTTCTGTTTATCGATAATATTTACGGTCCTAGAAATGTCATTCAACAATGGCACAGAACTTTAAATGAAGCTCGAGCAGAAGTTTAAAATGAATAAGTAAAACATGTCTTAATGGCTTGCTATTACTTCAGATAGCAACCCGTTCTTCCAAATGGGGAAAACACGTCGCCTAAGAGACGGTTGTTCTCTTACTGGGTGAAGTTCACCCGGGCATGGATTACTTTATATCCATGTTTCTCCGAGATGATGTACGTTTCAGTGCATCATTTCTAGTAAAAGAAGAGAAGTCTTCTTTCATCCCAAAATCTCTCTCATCTATGATTCCTCAAGAGAGTTTTTGTGGTTTACAAGGTGGCTATTGGACTTAAATTTTCACAAATACTTGCCGTTCAATGTAATGACTACAACTCTTTCAATAGAAAACGGGTCATTAATTGAGGGGGAGCGTATTTGCTCAAAATTTCTACACTTTTCTAAACTTTGTACACCAGCAGCAGTGAATAGTTTGTCTCAAAAAATTAGTACATGTTCAAATCTAACCACATTTTCTCCTATGTTTTTAAACTCATTTAAATCAATTGGGATCACAAAATCTCAAATGATTTGAAATTTTTTGATCGGGAGAGAGAATGTGATTTAAATATGAAATCTGATAAAATGTGATGTTTTGGACTTCAAAATATATGCTCTCCTATATGTGCCAAACTCTTTTAAACAACAATGCACATATTGAGGGGGAGCAAGTGGCTAATGGTGAACAAATGGATGGCATCTCTTATTGAGCGTGACTCAGTTGTGACTCATGAATTGACGAAACACAAATGTTTGTATTCGAAAGGTCTTATCCAAGTAGAAGGTACCGTTTCGAGAAGCTCTTCTTAGATGTATACTTTGACGGGTCTAACTTCCTCATTAAGGAATGTTAACAACTTCAAGTTAGTTATTAGGGCTAGTTATCACCTAAAAGCTGATAATGGATCCCTTTAACTAAGCAACGTAAACGTGTCCCTAGGGTATATGTCTATTAAGAGTGGATCAATTCAAAAGTGCAACTCACCCCGACATGTACAAACTTCTATCAAAAACCTATGAGCACATGTTAAGGGGGAGAATTTGAAAATCATAAAACTCTCAAAGTGTTAGCAAAATGTGTTTCTTAATCATAAACACTTTGAGAGAATTTTCAATGATTTGGTTGATGGCAACATAGGATAGTCATGAAGTTATAAGGTGGCTAAAGTTAGGAAAACCATCCTATGATCCGCCAGAGCCGGAGGGATCTACCCAAGGACAATACCGAATAGATAGTATTAGAAAGTCCTTAGGTATGATTATGAAAAAGTAGATAAATGAGAAAGGAGAAAGAAGAGGTTGAAGAATTAAAAAGAAAATGAAAAAAGAAAGAGTGAAAAGAAATAGCCCTCCCATTATTCAACCTTAGGGCAGAAACTGGGTTCAATTCATATGCTACTGATTGTTACTAAGGTAACATCGGTATTGAAGACAAGACGTCATGGACCTAGTGACACACTGCACTAAACCTTCTAACCACTCAAGTTCTCTCAAAAGAGCTTGTTTCATTCTCACGGGGAACCCTGCATAATCTATCGACTGCTCATTACGAGTTATGTTGATATTGAATCAGGAGACACCGCTCCAGTCTCCGCATAGGATAACCAAATCGCACTTATTGAGTCTAGAGCCACGAGATGCATCAAAAGATCTCATAGGAACACTTAATCCTTCTACACTGGTTGTTCAACATTAAGGACACCAGCTGTAACATTTTGAGTCTTTCGCAGATCTTAGCAATCTGCCAAGAATACTTATGAGGGAATATACATATGTATTTTCCAGTGATTGAGTGGAAACTCCTGCCAGGGTCAACATCAAACAGCCCTAAAAGCAGGTCGCTTCGGTAACTCCTTGTCGGTTACGCTTAGTGATCGCGGCGGTTTCAAAATGGTCTACAG
Source organism: Artemisia annua (assembly GCA_014162995.1). Classification (NCBI taxonomy): domain Eukaryota; kingdom Viridiplantae; phylum Streptophyta; class Magnoliopsida; order Asterales; family Asteraceae; genus Artemisia; species Artemisia annua. The sequence goes on from LBNU01009589.1 coordinate 13,116, forward strand.
TCGTGGGGTGATCTCCAGCGACTCACCCAATCGTTGATCTACTCAGGTAGATCTTGTAAGCCCTATCGGGGGTATCCGGTTTGGGAACGCACTGTTTACAGAGGATCGGAGCAGAACATCGGTTTCATGTTTCCATCTATGGTATATGACATTATCTTTGCCTCTTCTGACCAACTTGAGATTGATCGGCTTTGCCAAGAATGAATCAAGTTCAAATGTCCATGATGGGGACAAATTTTCATTCTTCTTGGGATGTACAAGTGTCTCAAATCCC
>LBNU01009590.1:5367-24315 GCA_014162995.1 Artemisia annua
TATATATATATATATATATATATATATATATATATATATATATATATATATATATATATATATATATATATATATATATATATATATATATATATATATTTGATTTAACTACTAAATGGTCCTTGTGGTGAGAACCTGGAAAACACCCAAACAAACACATTTTCAAAATTCCTCAACACGCGTTTACCCACGCACTATCATTTTAAAAATCGTTTTTCCACGAATAATTATCACAAACACGTTCATTAAATATAAAGATACAACCGTTAACAAAATTTCCTAATTATTAGGTTTCCTAGTGCCGAAGTCAACGTAGTGCCTAATAAACGGAATAAATAACATTCACGACATATATCTCATATAAAATTCACGATACGAATAAAACTCCAATAAAATTCACATAATCAAGTCACAAATTCAAAATAGACATAATTCAATGGAAATAAATTCCAAACATTTTCATATCGTTAAATTTCAAAGTAATGCGGACTTTGAAAATAGCTCCCTAATTTGCCACTTGTCACACACATGTGTCTGTCATTTAGAAAACCTTCATTCTTTAACCACCATTAGAACATCACACAAAATCTGAAATTTCTTCTTCTACACTCTATTCATCCAAAAATATCAATTTAAGACCCTAATTCCATGAATCCAACTTACAATCAAATATCACCTTCACAATGAACAAATACAAAACTCATACATAGAACAACCATCGTTAGAAACATACATGAACCGAGACCACCTCTGGAAACCTGCACGTCGCCGCCGCTGGACTCCCAAATAAATCATGTTTTGTTTTCTTAGGATTTGAGGTTTTGAAATCAATAAATAGAAGGTCATGGTAAATTTTTTCGAGCCTTGTGGTGGTAATAGTGCTCATAATCAGAAAAAGATGAAATTCATATCCTATATTTTCATAGGGATTAGATTGAATGGTTGTTGAGTACCTTCTTATTTTGCTTATAATGTATGAATTTGGTTTAGGGGTGTTGAGAAGATTAATAAAGGGAAAAATGAAATATGTAGTTCTTGGTTGATATACGAATGTGGATGGTGAAGAAATTGCTTTATAGTTGTCGTATGTTATTAGATTATGTTTTGTGGCCTAGTGGGGTTTTACCCTAGGGTTAGATGAGGATAAAAAATGAACATAAAGATTTTATTCTGATTGGTGTTAAGTGATGACAATGTTTTTTATTATGATAATGTGTGCGAAAAAAAGGGAACTCATGAATATAAAAGAGAGGTTGAAGACGAAGCATATAAAATGACCAAAACACCTATACGTTATTAGCACGTGATGGACTTAAGGAAAGAAAATAATGGATGTTTGTGAAAAGAACTAACTTTGCAAGATTTTGAAACCACATGGACGGATCTTGCAAGAAGTTTGAAAAAAATGCGAAAGGTGTGAATGCATGTAAACCACATGAACATAATTTGTATTTAACTTTTTTGTTAGTTACGTCTACTAAACAAAGGAGTTTGAATCAACAGTTTCAGTAACAAATTGTAACATGATACAAGTAATATATTGTTAGGATCTTTCTTGTATTTACAGATAATCCATATTAAACACGAATTCAAGGATCAGGCAGGGGCACATCCGAAAGGCGTGTCAGGCTTTTTGAGCTGGAAATTTCACTAGATAACTGTCTCATCTAATATCACCATTCTTATAAATACGCTAGATAAATTCATGAGTTCCAGATTAGAATGTTCAATCTCTCTATTGCTGATGATGTTGTACATGACTATAGCAACTTTTGATTTCCCTCTTGGTAACTGAAACAACACCGAGAACCTGTGAGGGCTGAGGGCTAAGACTCTCAATATTCATTAGGAAAATATTTGTAATTTGCACATATGTAAGAAAATTGTTCTCGAGCTTTTTAGCTTTATGTTTTTTGTTACATTCATTAGTGCTTTGTTTGCCTCAGAAAACCACAAAATTTTTATTAGAACACTATCGTTAGGGAATGACACAAATAATTAGTATATGTGTTCTGTAGAAGATCACATGCACAATGGCTTAACTGAAGATTCGATCAGTAACGTCAAAGAGCTCATAAACACTATTATATATGAAAAGACGAATACTTATGATAATCCATATGAAATTTTAACTAAGGCATTGTCAAGATTCTTATTTTAAATTTCAAATTTCAAATATCAAACTCAAAAATTCAAATTCAAATTTCAAATCTCATGGGAGGGAAAGTGTGTTGCTTCGGGACCAAAATGAGGGTTTTAAGGAGAGTGTGTAAATTGATTCGACACCAGGTCTTAGTAAAAAGCATGGGATGGTTTTGAATGCAGAACAAACAATAGAAAAAAAAGTTAAAGAAGATTCAAAACTCAAATTTCAAATTTCAAATTCAAGTATTCAAATTTTATAATTAGTGTTAAACCTAAATTAACATGTTTGCTAATCACATTGATGCAAAAAGGTTAAGTGCCTTGCATGTTTAGTAAAGCATTAAGTCATTAACCATAAGCGGAAAGTGCATTTATGCAAAGTAAGCTTCCATTTATTACCTACCGCGGAGAAAAGAAATGCGGTTGAGCTATAGGCTCAGTGAACAGATATAACAAACAAATAGATCAAAAATGCATAAGTAAATGAAATGGAATAGTAATAACATGGTTAACAAAATATCAAATTTCATAATGGTTTAACGAAAAGGGTAGTCAACCGGATCGTATAGAAATGCCATACGAGCTCGAACATATGTCTAACACATGTCACATGCTTAGACCAAATAATCAAATATATATCATATCAAATTGAACATTGGAGCTGCAGATTCCAGATGTACCGAAACAAATGTGCCATGGGGTGTTGGCACCACACAACCATCCACCAAATCATATCCAAATCAAATTAGTCTAGGATGCATCCATACGCCCCCAACTCAAATCGAATCAAATATGGCCAAGTGCATAGAGCTCACAAATATGGGAACACCGTGGATTGATCACACCGCTACAGATAATCTCACGCCATTGGTGCCTCAATGACGTGGCTATGGTACCTCCATGGCTAGTTAATAGCTCGGGCATTGGAACAAATCAAAGGTTACATATAGCATATCGAAGTAAACATAATATTTCCAAAGAAGATCATGTTCAAACAAACAAATAAATTCATACTATCACAATGTCAAATGAAGCATATATCAAACGAATTCAAAGGGCTTATAGTGAAGTTATCAAATGAGTAGCAAATGAACATCGAGTCAAATGATAGGAAACATTTATTGGAATTTCAAAAGTGCAAATAGATACGGATCAAATGTCATAAGAATCCTTAAAAGAAAGAATAGATATTTGTACCTTAACATCAATTCAAGAAGAAATAAAAAATACAACTTACTCCTTCTTCGGTTTATCTACAAGAAATCCGTAACTAATAGTTATTAACTATTCAAACTCTCATCAGTACTATAATGTATTATATCTTTCATTGTTATGCATTTTCACTGGTACCTGACATTTTTAATATACTTTCATACGTGTGACATTTGTAAAACCATGAGGCCACATATTCATTTGCTTTGTAAAATCATGAGACTACAGCTTCATTAAAGCTGCTTGTAGCGTTGCTCACAAAGAAAATATATTAAAAGCACGATTCTTATTAAAAATCGTATTTCAGGATACCATTGGTCCATAAAGTACTTATGATCCTGTACAAAAATTCTAACATGAAAACTGGTGCTATGTTTAGAATAATATTTGCAGCATTAAACTTTGACAAAAATTGACGATGTTCCATATTTTCAAGTATGTTAGGTTAGAGGTAGTTTATGATCATGTATCATGTATGGAAAGTGGTGCTACAAGTAACTAATACATACATTGTATATATCCATTTGACCAATAAATCTCAATGCGCGTGGGTTTATTTTGACTGTCTATCCCGATTTTATTTATCAACTATTTTATGTACTATGGCATAAGTCTTTCATATTGTAACGTATTTTTATTATTATGATAATTTGGGGTGTTATACTCTACAAGTGAAGAAAGTTACAAGAAATCTACTTTTAAGAAGCTAGCTAGGCAGCCTCGACATGGTATCAGAGTGAAAAAAAATTGTACATATTCGTGATTTGATAATTATTGCTTCTGATGTGGTTGATGGTGTAGAGGATGAGAGCAACCGTTGATGTCCCTAAGGTTAACATGAATACTACATAAAAGCTTTTAGGGCTAAGTCTCTCCTTTTCATCGGGGGGAGATCGTTCGTCCACACACTTCTCAGAGCTAAGAAAGGTTTCCTCGCGCTTTTTAAGTGTCCCAGTTTCCCATACCTTCATTAGTGCCTTGTTTGCATCTGAAAGTCTGGGGAACCCGGTAGAAAATGGCTGCAAGTGGTGATAATGTTAGGTTGTGTCCATTATCTGAATTGCATTCTTTGTGCCAAACTACATCGGAATTATGTGGAAATATGGAACAATCTATCTAGAGGACTTACAAATTCATAACCTCCAACTTTGAATGTCTCTCCGGTTTTGATGAAGCTATTACAGTACTGAGCTAGAAATATTTTGTCCAAAGGAACTTCAAGAAAGAGAGCTGCGATTTCTCCACTATTCAGAGCCTGAGCATATAGACGGGTTGAGTTATAGCTTTTGATTTTGATGTTCTTGAAACCTAAAACTTCTTTCAGGTAGTAGTCTATAAAGGAACCTTCACAGTAGCCCACTGTTGCATTCGTGTTCCTAAGCATCTCGATGCTAGTTATTGCAGGTTCAAGCCTGTGGGCCGTGAGCATGCTCGTCAAGCTAGCTGTGTAACTCTGTGTGATGATTAGTGCCACAAACATCCACATCACAACTGCCATTCTTGACAAATTGCTATGCATCTTATCACCTGTGAGTGATATTAGTACAAATTTAATGTAAAACAACTAACAAAGTTAAGATCCCAAGTTGAGAACCATGTATTATGTACGTACCGCGCAAAGTGAAGGTTGTTGTAAATGCAAGCCAAATAACGACTCCGATTTGGTTTATAACAGATCCTTGATAATCATTAGGATAATTGCTTCGCTCAATCAACCATATGATAAAGCCATTGTAAATGGTGATTGCCACTATTAACCCCCACATATCTTTTGTGAAAGGCTCCATGAACAACCATGCCTGGTTTGATAATCTCTCTTAAACAAGTACAATCATTTCCAAACCTGACTCAGTGTAGGCCTGTGTGAAATCAGCCAACTCATAATTTTTTGTCGTAATCATTACCTCCCCGACTACTGCATCGAATATATGCTCTTGCAGAATAATTAAGAAGAAAGAAATCAAATGAATCCTAAGTGATGATAATGTAAATGTTACATGAATGTCAATAAATATAGGATTTTTTCTGGTCAAAAAATAAATAAATATAGGATTTTGAAAGTGTCTAACCTTTGAACCTATTTCTTTTACTAGTTTATCAGAATAACCATTGAATGGAATAAATTCGTATGGTAGTTTCACTTCCTTCATCATTTCCTTAAACACACTTACTGAGAATCCACTGAAGACAGACTTATTTGTCTTGTGATCAAAATCCACCCTCACAATTTGTTTAAACAGAGATTTATCAGGAACACCGACCCTCATCCGGTTCTCTGATCTTTCGACAAGATTGCTGCCCCGTCTATGAGCATACCATGGCTGCACCGGCCACAGAGCTTTTCCCAATTCTTCGTCTGTTAAATTGTCGCCCACAACCGTCTTCGAAAACCCTAATCCTTGGGTCCAATACACACTGTGATATCCATTTCCTATCACGTTGACAATCTCTACTATACTACTCTCTCGAGGTGGTATTTGGTGTCCAAGATTTTCTAATAATCTACTTGCATTATATGCTTGCACCGCAAAAATTCCAGGTTCGTCCTGATGTTCTTCAGGGTAATCCGACCGAAACTTGTGACGGAATCTTTTCCTGAAATCTTGAAAATCTGGCGTGCCTCTTGGGAAGTAGCTTTTCACTCCAACTAATCCTTCAAGAGAAGAAGTCATGGTGGCATTAACGGAATGCAAAAGATCAGTGATTTGGTTACTTGCAATCCATAGATAACCGTCTCCAGTCATTTCCTTCTTCTTGGCTGTCTGAAACAGGCGAGCCCCAAGTTCTAGGGAGGTATATATTACAAAGACTTGACGTTGTTGTCTCTTAAGTAGTTCAAGCTCTTCATCTACGGAACACATAAGTGGTAAGATATGAGTTAGTACACTACCTGTTTTTCGAAATGCTCGAGAGATATGAGAGATGATTGGTGCTGACGAGTGAGCTAGATGTGAGGTTTCAAATATGAGTGTGACTTGATGTATGCCCCACGACTGTAGAATTGCAGCCACAGCATTCATATGCATGGATTGTGTTAGGACGGCTTGAACGAAAAATGGCCATTGATTGGCTGCTTGCAGTGGAGTTATGCTAGCTAACGAAAGAAACACGGGGGTATCATTATCATGATCAGCTTCGCTGATAACCTCAGCTATGGCAGATGCTTCATCCCATGTATGACCTCCCAGTATGGCTTTCACTTTGTGTTCATCAATAAGTTCTTTCGCTGCAAGTTAGCAAACAGGTACGGTTCTCAACAACTGAAACAAACTTCTTCCATATGACAATTAGTATTTAATAGTGGAACCGAAAATTTTACCTGCATTAATAGCCGCGTGGACCGGGTTGTTTTCAAGAGAGAAAACTTTATAGTAATTGATTTCGATGTTTAAATCTTGCACTGCCATCTCAATTGACACTTTTGCCTCTTTGCCAGCCCTCAATGTTTGGTCAAGAATTGCACCAATCCTAGTGATCTCGCCATCTGATGCTACTGTATGGCTTCCAGTGGTTATTGTTGCTTGCAGAAGATAACATGGCAATAAAGAAAAGATAAGGTAACTTGTAAAATTATGCATCTTAGTAAGATTTTTCCTAATTAATTCTTTTCTTGGATTGCTACTTATGCATGTGTGACCCGATAATCTTTATCTTATGTGTGGAAAACTAGAAGGGGGTTGAATAGTTTATCCGTTTTTAGTTTAATTATCTTTTGAAACTTTCCGTTTAATCAAAGATATGAACACAAAGACAATACACAATATGCAAGTATAAAGAAAGAAACGATCAAACCATGACACGATTGTTTATCGTGGTTCGGCTACAAGGAACTCTCTTTTCCTTGCCCTACGTCCACGCCCCGAGTATCCAACTCGAGAGTTTCTTTCACTAGTCAACAAGCTCCTTTATCCGGCGGAGAAAACCTTACACGTCGCTTACAATTTTACCGACACTAAGCTAGATGTCGAGTTCTTTACCAAGGGTACAACCACTCCCGTAACACTATGTATTTTAAGGCCTAAAATACTAACCGATCACAACTTATAACACACAATCAAATGAAGTGTAAACTACAAAAGTCTACACGATGCTAAGCTAACAAGTCTTGCAACGTTGAGTTGAATACTTGTAACTTTATATGTACTTGTGAACTTCTTTGCTACAAAAAGAGTATTCACAACAATGAGAGGTTAAGGGTTAGATGAATGTATGTGCAAAATATGATGAGAAGTGATAAAGAAAAATGCTAGCAAATGGCTTGGTATTTATAGCAAAACAAACTTCAAGCCTGGCAGATATGGCGGAACCCTCACAAGGGTTCCGCCCGTGTACCACGAGGGTTCCGCCCGTGTACCACGAGGGTTCCGCCAGGTCTGCAGTTATGTTTTGCCATAACTTGCCAAACCATCCAAAGTCACATCACATAAATACTTGGTCAAACACAAAACTTGTGTAAGATCCCTATGGAGAGTCAAACACACAAACCTTGTAAAGTAACAAGAGAAGAGAATACAAGATGAATTTGTATATGGGATCACGAGGTTTATCAAGAGATTTCCAAGATCAAGATAAAGGGTCATCCAAGTCGAGTATCAAGGTTTAGTATCAAGAGATTTCCAAGGTCAAGTATAAAAGGTTAAATATCAAGGTCAAGTATCAAGGTTAAATATGCAGGTCAAGTATCAAGTTTAAATATCAAGGTTAAATATCAAGGCCCAGTATCAAGGACGTCAAGTATATAATCAAGAATTACCAGGTCTTCAATGTCAAGGTTACCAAGTTTCAAGGCTTCAGTATTTATTCCCCAGGCACAAACAAGAATCAAGTCAAGTAACCCAAGATGGAGTGATCAACTCCCAAGCAGTGAGGGGTCGCATTGCACGCAAGCCCAGTCACCAAGTAATAATAACTGTAGTCCAAATCATAATCAAGATGGCCGTAGCCCAAGCGAGTATCAAGACAAGACAAATCTAGGATGCATCCATACGCCCCTGCTGGCCAATAACAATAATAATAATAATAATCATAGCAGCAGTCGATAACAAGAATCAGGGACGGCGTGGTACATCTCTCCAACCACGCTAAAGTACATAGCATTGGTGCATCAATACTATGGTTGTGGCTACTCCACAACAAGTAGCTCCTGGGTAAAATACTGAAGGGTCAAGTAGTCCCGGTCCAATCCCAAGTACAAGTGTCAAGTCAAGATTAAAGGTTCAAGTCAAGTTTCAATATTAAGTGTCAAGGTCAAAAGGCAATGTCAAGGGTCAATATCAAAGGATCAATATCAAGAGTTCAATATCAAGGGGTCAGCCAAGGATGTAGTATCAACGGGTCAAGGTGGCAAGGCCAAAGTCAAGGTTCCCGTCCACAGGGTTCATTATTCCAATTCCCAAAGTCCCATAGTTCAAATCAAAAGGGTCGTAATGAGAGTTTAAAATAAGGGTCAATTTAGTAGGTTCCCACCATTTGTTTAGAAAGGTTCATAATACAAGTCCATTTAGAAGATTAGTCTTAGGTGACATTATAAACTAATTTCTCCTTTAAATGTTCCATGTCATAACTTTAAGAAAAGAGATTTCACCTCCCATTATAAGATCCCACAAGTATCCAAGTCCCACCAAGGTTCAAGGTTAAGGTCACAAGGGTATCATGACAAGGTTATTTCAAGGTTCAAGCATCATAGTGTAAGTTTCAAGCAAGGTTCAGTTTAAAAAGGGTCATAGCAAGGTTTAATAATCAAGGGAATATAGCAAGGTTCAAGATATCCAAGAAAGAGGAAAGACAAGAGTATACAAGAAACCTGTAGATAGGTCAGAATATCTGTACCTTAGTCCAAATGCACAAGCAAGATTAATAAATAACGAGAGAAAAGAATCACTCCTGCTTCACCGAACCTAGAAGAGAAGGGACACGAATCAAGAAGAGTCCGGTTCGCGTAAGTTACCTCTTTTAGTTATCTTTCCATTTTTAGCAGCTTTCCAAAAATAGTAACTTTCTATTTTAGGTAACTTTCCATATTTAGTAACTTCCCAATTTAAGTAGTTTGAGCATTTTAGAAGACTTTCTATTTTTAGTAAGTTTCCTTATTTAGAAGGTTTCCATAACTAGCAAGTTTCCATAAATAGTAGGTTTCCATAATTAGCAAATTTCCCTATTGGGCAAGTTTCCGAATGTTAACATATTCTTTTAGGTTGGTATTATCATATTATCAAGTTCTCATGTTCATAAGTATCAAGAATCCCGTTTTGGAAAGGTTTTGTGAAATTAGGGTTTCATAGAATCACCAAACATGTTTTAGGGTTAAAAGCGTCAATTTCACAAGTTATGGAGTCACATATGATCACATACTCATATAATACATCAACTTAAGTCAAGAAAGTCAAATAAGTCAATATTACACTTCGCACCCTCAAGTTTACCAAGTTTCCATTTAAATCCCTTAATTATCTCATTTACATATTTAAGCCCTTAATCACAATAATAATCACATAGTTATACAAGATGACATAAACAACCCCTCAAGATTAATTGAAGTCGACACATGCATCGTTTATCATATTTACATATTTAGTCCTTCTAGTTACCATATTTACAATTTAATCCTTCTAGTTATCAAGTTAACACATAAACCACATAGTTAATCCAATAATCACATAAGCCCACCAAGTATCACAAAATTAAAATTTTAGTCCCCTTGTTATATTTAGTTTGAAATATAGATAATTACATAAATAGCCCTTAAATTTTCTAAATTGCAAAATAATCCTTTTAATTATAACAATTACAATTAAACCTTCAATTTACCAAATTAGCACATCATACCCTCTAAGAAACATTTTCAACTATTTTCCCCTGGTCTAAAATAAGTTTCAAAACTATCCCGCAAGTTTAGAAATTTACAAAACATACCCTTCTATTTTTTTCATTTGCAATCGGTACAAATAAAACACAACCAAAACCTAACCCTAATCCCTCAATCATCATACCAATCATTACACATTAATTATAACATTCAATTAACATCACAAAACCAGAAAACATAAACCCTAATTCATAACCCTAGTTTTCCCTTTTTCTCTTTTTGTATCCAATCGCATGAACCAAAAACAAATTGAAACAATCATACCAAGCTTCAAACAATTGTAATGGTATTTTTTACATGTCGAGCATATCCATATACATAGTAAAAAAATATATTAAAGCCACCAAATATTCGTGTAGGCCGATTATCAATTTTTGCACAATTTTAGGGTTTCGGTTTAATTAAATTTTGTATGATCAATTAACAAGGCATGGATCGATTTTCTCATTTTATATAGATGATATGTGATAAGTAGGATGATAAGAAAATACCAGGAAAATATTGGAACTAAAGGAATGAGCAATTCGATTTTTCAACCAATCGGCTATAATAAAAATCGACCCAAAATCACCAAGCTTCACACGATCGACCTTGACCCAAACCAATATTTTTCCCACGTTCTTAGACCTTGAATACACCCCAGAAAAATGTCAAATATCCTCAAGAAAATCGTATGCCTTTAGGAAGTTTTTTTAGAGAGAATATTATTAGGTTTTTGATTTGGTAAATTGGAGTTTTGATATGTACCGAATATATGGAGGTGATTGGGAGTAAATCTCGGTCAAATTACTGATTTCAAGGCCTTTCCATATTTATTTGATCTCATCCTTATTTGTTTGTACAATTTAAACAATTTAAAAAGTATACATAAATTCCATTCGGCCCATATTAAAGAATTTAAAAGTGAAAATTATTTTTGTAGCATTTAGGACATTAAAATGTGCATATAAAAATTATCATATGTCATATGTTGAAATTTCTTAGTTGTTTGTGATTTATTTGGTGTTTATATAAGTGTTTTATTAAATTTTAAACTTTAGGGGCATTTTGGTAATTTTGGCATTTTATGGAATTGCGGGTTTTACAAAGTTAGTCAAGGCGGAATATGGTAACTCAGTTGACGCAACTTACTACAGAAGCTTAATTGGAAGTCTCAGGTACTTACTGCATACAAGACCAGATCTTAGTTATTCAGTCGGACTACTCAGCAGATGGATGCAAGACCCGAAGGAACATCACCTGAAGGCGGTAAAGCAATTAATCCGATATATCAAAGGAGCATGACATAATTTACAAGAAAGAAGGCGGCTGCAAGATTACAGGTTACAGCGACAGTAGTTATGGAATCAACACTGATCAAGGAAAAGGAACTACTGGCATAGTATTTTACTTTGGAGAGTCACCCATTACCTGTGTACTCAGAAGCAACCAACAGTGGCGCTATCATCATGTGAATCAGGATTCATGGCGGCTACTGCAGCAGCATGTCAAGCCTTATGGTTAAAGAGATTACTTAGTGAATTAACTGGAAGTGAAGAAAAGAAGATAACGTTGAAGGTAGATAACGTTTCAGCAATAGCACTAGTCAAGAACCTAGTTTTTCATGGAAGAAGTAAACACATCGACATTCGCTATCATTTCATTTGAGAATGCGTAGAGAATGGGCACATAAATGTGGAACATGTCAGCGGAAAACTACAAAGAGCAAATATACTAACAAAGGCTCTACCAAGATTGAAGTTCACGACAATGCGACAAATGCTCGGAGTTCAAGATTTAGCAAGAAGCAACGATCAAGATTAAGGAGGAGAATGTGACCTGATAATCTTTATCTTATGCGTATTATGTATTAGTTTAAACATGAAGGACCAAATATGTTAGAAACAAAGATAATAACTAACTTGTTAGTTAATTCGGTTGGGATACAAACCGAAGGGTTGCAATGGTTGGGTCATGTCGATTCATACCATATATATATGTATAAACATACACGATTTCAAGGTTAATCAACATAGACGTATTTTACTTATTCATTCACTTTGCAACTTATACAATATCGAGAGAGTTTGGGACAACAGCATGTTCATTTTGTAATATCATAATTTCTATTTATAATGTTCATGGTGGCCCACATGACCAAATGAAGAGCTTGAGTCAACTATGTTTGTTAGAGTGATTACTTATTTAATCTCTATTGATTCCACCTAGTACGAGAAGAATATTTAATCTCTATTAAGTATTACCTTCTCTAACTCTTGCAACTTAAGTAGGTCATTTTTTAAGTGTGACGTGTTTCTATATAAGATCGTCATATATATATGATCTTATATTAATACCCTTCAAATCCCACTACAACAAATATGCTAATACTCCGTAATACATTTTTTTTTTTCCTTTTTCTATACAGTTGCTGATAGCGTGTAGATTTTGTCATGTTGATCACAATTATGAATGTGTAAAAAAATGTTACACTAACAAATGTGAAACTATCATAAAACCTTAAAATGTTTTACACTTATACCTTAGAAAAATCCTCTAGAAGTTAATACTGGAGCTAGATATTGTTTTCTCAATGCTCTTCCTAATGCTATGTGTTATAGAAGACTGGATGCTTGTTAACTAGCCACTATTCGACAATCGCTAGCTTTAGAACCCCTATATATGGAATCCGAATTCTACTCTTTTTAATCGCCAAAATCTATACAGAAACTCCTTTCTATTTGATACCAGATTGCTAAAAAATATTTAATCATCACTACAAGAAAAAGTGGCTTTAGTGACGAGAATTTAGTGACGAGATTTCTTTTTGGTCACTATTTAGATGAAAATAGTGACGATATAATTTTTGGTCATTATTTTTGGTCATCGGTAGAAAGTCAGTGACGAACCTCATAAGTGGTCACTATTTAGTCACTAAATTACATGAATAGTGACGAGAAATTGCGTCATTAAACATTAGTGACGAAATTTTGGTCACTATTTCAATAAAACGCTTAAAAATAAGGGTAATTACATACATACTTACTAAAACTTCCATATTCATATATTCAAAAAAAATTCATAAATACTGTCACACGTTACGGATGAAAACTTGTAACGCAAAATTGCAGATATTTAACTTTTCTAGTGCAATTCTCCCTTAAACATATTATTTGAAACATAAACTTACAAATACCGTATTATATTTTACTAATATGTAAAATATATATATATAATAAAAATAAAATAAAAAGAACTTGGTAAAAAAACTGAACAAATAAATATTTATGTATTCGATAAAAGTAACACGTATATCAATCAAGTTTTCCTTTTATAACTAGAGCGAGTTAAAAAAACTGAACAAATAAATATACCGGTCATTCACAAACTTCCCCTATTCATAAATATCTCAAATCAGATAATTAAACCCTAGCAGACGGTCGCCGGCGATCTCCATCACCATCTTCGTTCCGTTACCATCATCGCCATCATCACCATCACCATCGCCAGCATCGCGACGTCGAGATCACCATCGTCAGTTCACAATCACCGTCGTCTTCTCCGATTTAGAGGCATAAGGTTAATTTCTGATTTTACCGTCATCAATTATCTCTGTTATTTGTAACAATAATTTCAACCTGTTGTTCGATTGAGTTTGTAAGTGTTGATTGAGTGCTAATTTTAGGGTTTTTAAATCTAATAACTATATTGATGTAGGTATGTTTGGCAATGAGCTTCTAAGAGCGTTTAGAAACGTTTACTTTAGGGTTTAACATTTAGCGTTTAGAATTGAGAGCACATTTGGCAAGCAGCGTTCGCATTTGAACTTTTTGTCAAAACACTACTTGAAGGAGCGTGAAGCGTTTAGCATTTACGTCATTTTACACTTAATAATCACTGATACAGCTACATAATCTGATATTTTCGATCAATTTTGACCTCGTGTGGATACCTTAGCGTTATTGTATATTAGTTTGATATGACTGTTACGTGCGTTTACTAGTTATTTGTGCTTCGGTGGTTTAGTTTAGTGCGTGTATGCTTGTCCGTTTTGTAGTGTTTGCCGGAGAGCATATGTGCGTACTTTGTTTAAGCTTATTTTTAGGCTTATGTGCTTATGTGGTTTCGGCTTATATCTAATAATCTCATTTCTTTTCGCTTGTTTTGACTATTTATATAAGCTTATTATGATATAATAAACTTAGGGGTGTTTGTTTCGGCTTATATAGCGGGCTTATGGCTTATGTGGTTTTCGGCTTATGTTTCATAAGCCGAAACAAACACCCCCATATAAAAGCTCATGAGTTTCAAATTAAATAAGCTGAAAAAGTTGAGCTTATTAAACATAAGCAGAATAAATATAAGCTCATAAGCCCAAAAATAAGCTTAAACAAACACCCCCTCATTTAGTTCTTGTGGCGAGAATTAAACCACAAACGCACTTAGGAAGTCGCACAAACTGGTGTTTGCAATAACATGTGATTGTTCAGCTAGTGTTCGAAATTGCATGTGGCTTTACAACAATGAATGATTTAGCATTATGCACATTGCTTTCCTCAAAAGAGGTTTTAAAGTTTATAGAACTGTTTATTTCTGCTCATTCATGAAAATTACAAGAATTCGTTAAGCATTATTTATTAATGTTGCTAGAGTACTAGTTAATTAGCTGTAATAAATGCTAGGTTAATAGGTAATACTTCAAAGTTTCAGTAAAAGAAAAACTTTGCTCCCTCAATTACAAATATACAATGATGTTGATGTTTCTATTTAGTCATTCATTAAAGGGTGTTTTAGACTTTTAGACATTTGACTAGTAGTCAAATGCTTTATTATACTATATAGTCAGTCAAAGGATATGATTCGTATGTGACATTCCATGATGGATTGTTGCAATTTTCATAGAAGATAGCATACCATCGTCACCTTAACCAAATTCTTAATGCTGGTTCAGATATAAATATATAATACTTATCGTCCAGAGATGTGTTTATGGTCTTAAATGTAATTAGGAATTTTAACCAAGCTATAAATGCAATCACTAATCTCTATCTTACCAATGTTATATTCAAGGTTGGGATTTGCGAGTTACCATTTCATCCAATCAGCTCAGAAGTCGTATGAGGCTTTGGTGGAACGTAAGTTGTCAAATCTTTGTTTCTTATGGTTATGGTGATTGAAGCAGCAAATGTGATACTCATGTTTCTTTGATTAACAGTCATAACTCTCTATGTAATGGTGCAGGTGTGTGATTCACAGGTGTGTTCCTAAAAAGATTCTTGTCTATGGAGCAACCTTTGGACCTGAAATTAAGGTAATATGCAGCTTCTACTCGAAACTAATGAATTAGATGGTATCTAATATATTGGTTTCTTTATTTAAGTTCTCTTGGTGCTGCTAAGATAATTTCTTTATTTAGGTTTAGGTTGTTACAAGCTGGATCAATTCAAGAGGGCCAAACAAGCATTTGAGTGTGTGTTACAGGCAAGTCATCTTAACCAATTTTAGTTCTTTATATGACGTGTGTTGTTATCGTCTGATTTTGTCCAACTACTTTCAACTGCAGTTGGATCCAGAAAATGTGGAGGCACTTGTGGCACTAGGAAGGTTGGTATTGTCTTGTTGGTCCAGTGATATTGTATTTATTTGTGATTGCTTAGGTTGGGCCAATCACTATCTGCAATGCCATTTCAATTTTGCATTGCTTCCATGAAATGTATACTAGGAGCCCACAACACTTATGCCATAGATATGATGGATTTTGTAACCCGTATTACACAAGCCACAAACCCTTCGGGGGTCGGGTTCAGTCAGGTATGGATGAAACACTGTAACAGAAAAGTGTGAAAGTAAAGAACAATAGGTATACATGGTTAGATCAAAACAGAATGACCAGTGTCCAATGCCGCAATAATGACATAATGTGGCTGCTAAATAGTTTGAAACACTGTAACAACATACATTTTAGCTTTTTGTCATGTGAACCAATTGTCTTATTGTGATTGTCAGCCTAAACAATTTGAATGCTGTCTAAATCACTTAAAGCAAACGCAATTTATCTGTATCTGAAAGTGTGTTGTTTCTTAGTTGAAGTTTGAAACTGAAATGCAGAGGGGCGGCAATATAGGACGGGGTTACGATTTGCCAATGAGCTGGCAAAGCTTGATCCTGTGAAGCTATTAATCGATTCAGCTGTAGCATTTCCAACTGCTCTATTGTATTCATATCTCCAAAACTTTGCAGTTTGCTAGTTTGTATCCATTAGATCAGAAGGACATGGTACCCGCCCTCTACACCCTGTTGATTTTGGGTATACCATTGAGGTAAGAATCGTGAAAGACACTGTTGTTTCCTTATTTATTTTTATCTATTTATTCATTAGTTTCTGATAAGTATCTTTAATGAAGACTAGCGTTTTATCTTCTTTTTTTAGGGAGTGCCCACTAGTCGTACAAATCTTTGATGAGCATCTGATCGGGGGAATGCCAATATGTAGATTAGCTGTATTCCCTCGTATCTTTATGTTAGTTCTGAACTTGTACAGTTTCATGCACTTGCTCTGCTTCACCAGGTATCCTTTTGATGCTCATTAGATACTCTTATTATTTATCTGCAACTTATAAGAAAATCCAAACCAAGTATCTACAATCCTGAGTTGGCAGCTTATTTTATTTATAGAATCAAAGTTACCAGACTGTCCAAATCGGTAAATTTAGGAGGGTGTGAGTGACCATGTATGTATATCTCAATAGCTGCTGGATGTGGCTTTTGTCATTGATGGATGGGCTCTTGAAATTGCAGATGCAAGGAACAAAGCTGCTGGGTGAATATTGAAAGTACCCATGTATGACATAATAGAGCAATCTGGTATACCAAATGCCGCAAGGTTCTGTTTCTTTGCTAATGTTTGTGATGATTAGTGTAAATCACACAGTGGATGAATTTGATTGCTTATTGGTTGTGTCGAACTTCGACCATGCTATTTGTGTTTTGTGAATAAATTAACACTTGTGAATGAAGTTAATATGTTAGATTTTCGCTATTGCAGACTTTTCAGATTCTAGTTTGTAAAAGTAAGCAAGCAATAAAATGAAATCTGAATCCAATTTTTTTTGTTATATGATCAAAATTGGTGACCACCTATTTGGTCTCTAACAGTCAGCAGTCTGTGACCACTATCTCGTCACTATTGGTAAATATCAGTGACAAATTTTTCGTCACTATCATATCTGTGACGAATTATTTCGTCACTAACCGGGTTAAACAGTGACGAATACTATGGTCACAAACTAGTGACCAAGCATATATTGGTCACTAACTGAATTAGTGACGGAGCTTTAGTGACGACTGGTGACGACTCTAGTTTTGGTCACTAACTGGTTAGTGACGACTTTTTATACTGTTAGTGAGAAAGCTGTTTTGTCACTATAGGTGGTTTTTCTTGTAGTGCATGCTAATTAACATAGGAACATGACAATTAACTAGCTAGTTTCTTAAATTTCTTGAAAACCATTAAGTTCAACCAGCTTATATATAAAGCACATAGTGCAGCAGTGCTACATACCATGCTTCATTTTATGTTGAAACGTAATTTAACTCAAAACCCAACTCACAAATGTTCACTTGAACAATGGAGACGGAATTGATTAGAATTATCAAGATCACCTTAAAAAAATAGTATCGTAGTAGATTATATATGATTGTCTTTCTTCGACATATTAGTCATTATTCTAGAACTCGAAAACAAACCAACAAATGATACTCATAAATAGGTATGGCGAGTGAAATTGGGAATCTTGGATATATAAGGAATATGTCGAATTAAAAAGGCGCAAGAGGAAAGACAGAAATGCGACAAGCTTATCATTGTATTTTGGCTTGTGAATTCTCACTCGGGGCCTCGGGAAACTAATTAATAGGATTCTCACTAGAGCTACTAGCTAGCTAGTATCCTCTTTCGCCTACTCATAAGAAACGGAAGAGACACTTCCTAATTGCCCCTAACCTCTTTTTCTAGGTTGCGTCTTCTTGAATATATAATTTAGTGGGGAATACAGTGATTTGCATATAACAATTAGATGGCTTTTTTATTTAATTGTGATTACCTACTTTGGCGTTTTAACCATTAATTTCTCTTCAGAGATTGCTACCAAAATTCAGTAATAATAGCTTTTAGTGACGCGTACACAAAGTGTAACTAGCTAGAACTACTCTGTACATATTTACCTACTCTTGTTAAAAAAAAGTGTGCTTTTTTCATATATTTTTACGCACTTATGCATGTTAAATTGGTCATATGGGGATTTGAACATTCTTTCTGTAACCAAAAGTCTACCACATATTCAAGCTGTTTGGTAGAAATTTGACGTACAGAATTTCCATGAGTACCCGTCTGGACCTACGTACTTTTTCTAACTATTAACAATGACTATATTGCGTTATGTAAAATGATTATAAATACTAAAGAATGTGACATTCTTGTCCCAATGGATATAAGAAATTGAGACAATTCTATTAGTCAAAGTATTCAATTCTCGCCATTGACTTTTGAAGTCAACTAGGTCACTTTCAAGGTCAACAAGTCTCTATCCTAGATCATCACATGGTCTTATATAAATCATGATCTTAAAACTATTTTCACATTTAATTAACAGTTTTAGACTTTTAGTTAAAACTTAAAAAAAAAAAAAAAAAAAAAAAAAAAAAAAAAAAAAAAAAAAAAAAAAAAAAAAAAAAAAAAAAAAAAGAAA
>LBNU01009590.1:25070-40971 GCA_014162995.1 Artemisia annua
TTTTTTTTTTTTTTTTTTTTTTTTTTTTTTTTTTTTTTTTTTTTTTTTTAATAACAAAGCATAATGTGAAGGCAAAACCATAAGTTAAGACATATCCATTATACCAACTAATTTTGGTTTGCATACAAAATCAGTACCAACATTATACTACCTTATTGACAAATGAAAACCCAACAAATCTCGCTCCATTATACGAACTACTTTCTTGTCTACTTTATTGACAAATGAAAACCAACAAATCTCGCTGCAATATTTTTTTCCCAGTTTCCGGCTAACCTTTTTTTTCCAGTTTTCGGCTAACCTCTTTTTTCTAGTTTCCAACAAATCTCGCTGCATCTCACGTGTTTCCACCGTGGCACTTTTTTAACCATCGATAAGTGATAACCTTAAACAACAAAAAATACATCTTGCTCTCTCTATCTCTTTCCGGTTAATCGACCGGATCTGGTGTTATCTTGGTTGCTATGGTGTTATTTCATAGTCCATAACAACAAACAACTTCTCTCTCTCTTTCCAGTTAATCGGCGGCCGATCGGATCTGGTTTTATCTTGGGATCCGACTGGATCTGGTGTTATCTTGGGATCCGACCGGATCTGGTGTCGAGCAAGGGATCCTGTGGTGGTGGTCGAGAACGAGCAACATATCTAGTGGTGTGAGTTCAAGCAACGAGCAACGGATTTTGAGATCTAGTTGTGGTGGTCGACGGATCTGGTGGCCGGAATTTTTGAGAGAGAAAGATATGTGGTGATGGAGACAAGATATCAAACCGGATCCTTGATAACTTTGTCAGTGTTTTGCTTTTGGTGAGAGAATGTATTTTTATAATAGATAAGGGTAACATGGTCTTTTAGTACGCTTAATAAGAAGACAACATATCAACTCAACTGGACACGTGTCACAAAATTGACTGGGTCGCACAGTAGCACATGTCACACATTGCAT
The DNA here is from genome assembly GCA_014162995.1 of Artemisia annua. Taxonomy (NCBI): domain Eukaryota; kingdom Viridiplantae; phylum Streptophyta; class Magnoliopsida; order Asterales; family Asteraceae; genus Artemisia; species Artemisia annua. Next base: position 26,014 of record LBNU01009590.1, read on the forward strand.
AAAAGTTGACTCAATTGTGATGCTAAATTCGATTTTAGGCATAAAATTGGAATTATCCTTAATATTTCAATAACTGAACTTCGGGTAGATAGTATATCGGATAATGATATTTCGATAACTTTGTTGGACTTACATATTGTGATAGTTCATATATCCATGGTTTTATAGAATCTAAGATTCTTTATTTTTTATTTATTTATTTATTTTTAAATTTTAAATAATACTAAATCTTTTATAATTATATAGTTATAATACCCGTTCAGATTTTACATAAATTTCTAATTATTTATTCAAATCGATTAATATTTTGTATAGATTTTGTTACACGAATGATTTGACTTTGTTTAGGTTAACGTTGTTTAAATTTAACTATTGATATCATGCTCCGGACATTATGCGTGTTCCGAATTTGATCTGTAGACCGAGTGTTCGACAAAACTCCGGACTTAGTTGTTTGTATTTTTTAGTCAAAAATACCGTGGATTGTAATCATATTGTAAGATGGCTATCATTATGCGTCGCTATTGGCTATGAAGAAATGTGTCACATTGACAACGCTAAATTTTGCGACGTAGATTGAGAAGTCGTAGAACCTGCGACGCTTTAACACCGAAATGCTGCTACCCGTAGCAAACTCCGACACAAGGGTAAAATCCGTCACTAACTCCATCGCAAAATAATGATGAAATTCTTGAGTGTCTTTTCCACATTTGGTCAAGAATGATACCAATCCTAGTGATCTCAACTCTAGTGGTTACTGCTTCTAGCCGAAGATAACGACATAACAACAAAGAAATGATGGGGTAACTTGCAAAATTATGAGATTATTGTTTTATATTTCTGATAGATTGCTATTTAGGATTTACATCAAATTGGGCTATCTAATAACTTTTCATGTTTACTTAGTCATATATAAATTCATATGGATTGGTAGAAAACTTATGTTGTTATGGTATAATAAACGTGACAAAAATTTTGCTCAATAAAGAAAAATATGACAAAGATGTTAAATTTTTTAAATTGTATAAAGCTTAAGACATGCAGTTCTGATAATTTGATACCGTTCACATACATATTGAGTCAAGATGTTATTTTCAAGGCCATCAGTTTCTAATTAGATCATCATGTATGGTCTTATATTAATAGCTTTCTAATCCTAAGGATTATAACTTTTAATTAAAAAAAATCGAGTATCCAATAAAAATCTCAATTGCTAATTAAACATCAATGACAAACATGTAGGACCTTTGTGAAAGTGTTGCAACTTCTAGAATACTTAACCTTCTGGAGATTGTTGTAATTTGCATCAGATAAATGGAATATATACCTACTGGTGCATGTTTGGCATGTTTAATTGAGCTTGAATAGTTGAATTAACAAGTTGTCAAGAGATTAGAACTTTGACTACATACTAGCCCATGAAATGTTTTAAATCCAAATTAAGGTTAAGCCCACGCCAAATGGACACCTGTATAGCCCAAAAACTTTTCTTGAATGGAACTTTCTAAATTTATTTATGGTGAAACCATCTTACTTGTAACTTCTTGCCGGTTTAAATGATGGACCTTCTTTTTCTTGCAGTGGTTCTAGAAAAAAAGGTATAGGGGTTTCACCACTATGGCCAAGTGTTGTTTGGTGAAAAGATTTATATAAGTAAGTTGTACTTTCTATATTGAGAATAAAAAGTAAAAAACTACTGTACTCTAGTTTAAATTGTGTTGGAGGAGTGATTTTTTGCTAGGTAGCCTTACGGATCAATAGGTATTGCTAGAAAAATATCAGATCTCAATGCTAATGTTGGTGACTAGAGATAACTCTCTTCAATTATTCCTGGGATGGGATTCTTGACATTTATTAAACAAATGCAAAACACTTGCCACTCTATGTCTGTTGGACCGTAATTGCCTAAGTCTTGTTGGACAAGGATCAATATGTAACAAACGAAAGCCTAAGGGCTAAACACGTAAGTTTGTTAGTTTGTAACCGATTAGCGGTTATAATTAGTTATGGTAGTTAAAGGTAGTTATTAAGTTAGTTAACAGGAAGTTGTACCTGTTCATGAAGAGTCACGACGGTTCGGTTCGGTGGCTATAAATAGATTAGTATGTGTACGTTTTATAGTGTGTCAAAATAACAATGTAACCATCTTATGTTGTTAGTAATAATAATGAATCAACTTCTTGTCAATCTTGTGCCAAGACCTGTGCAACGATTATACATTGGCATCAAAGCCAAAGGTTCAAAACCTGGGAAAAACCAATCAGAGATAAGGGTGCAAGATTACAAGTTTTTTGATTCAAGTTTTTTGATCAAGAAGATCAAAAGACTTAGAAAGGAAGAGACACCAAGGAGGTTGGAAGAAGATTGTGCACGATCAGAACCAACGAAAGTTGCAAGATAGCAACGACTTCAATCCACTCTTAAAGGAGAAGAGGAACACGAATCGATTGAAGGAACAAACGTAAGTATCAAACGAAATTGGTGGACGTTTTGTTGTGATCTCTAGAAACGCGACAACAAAAAAAGAAGGAAGAGAACAATATTGTTACTAGAACTTTTGTTGGTAACTGCATCAACCCGGCAACAAAAAGGAACAACTCTTGACGCTTGAAAGGATAGCGAGGAACGAGAGGAAAGGCTAGCAGAGAACAATATTGTTACTAGAACTTTGTTGGTAACTGCATCAACGCGGCAACAAAAAGGAAAAACTCTTGACGCTTGAAAGGATAGCGAGGAACGAGAGGAGAGGCTAGCGAGAGAAGGAAAGTACTTTGTGGTTTGCTGGAACACGCAACGCAAAAGGAAGAAAAGAAACGCGTAGTAAACGCGACGGTTAAAGGTCGTTGTGGACACAAGCATCAAGGATTGTTTGTGGAGAATACATTTGGCGATACAAAAACAACAACGCAGCAAACAAAACAAACCAAATCGTTTGTTTGGAGAAAGAATACCAACGGGTATTCAAGGCGTTGTGGACACGGTGTGGAACAAAACCAAGGAGAACAAGAAGGAGTTCAAGGAGTATCGTGGAAAACGTTTTGGAGATAAATAACAAAGCAACAACAACAACGAGAGAAAGAAAAAACAAACCAATCGTTTGTTTTGGAAATAATACCGAGAGTTATTAAAAGATTTTGTGGCAAAGGAGACTTGGAATTCGAAAGGAAAAACAACAACAACAAAACGAAGACTTGCCTTGGAGGACACCGAGAACAACAAGGTTTGTTTGGAAGGGAAGCCGTGAACAAGAAAAGGTATAGGGCACGTTTTGCGGGATAGAATTCAAGTCGAACACAAGAGGAGGAAACAACGTGGAAGCAAGCATGGTATAGCGGAAAAATGGAACTCGTTTGGTTTGTTGAGACAGAAACAATTCGACACAAAGAAAAAGAAGCCGAGACTTTATTTGTTTTTTGCGAATTGGTTTTGAGAAGAAATAAACAACGAGGCAACAACGAATAACTTGAGTGAACATCGAAAGGAAAACAACAAGTATTGTTGGGATTTTGGTGATACTAATGCGAAGAAAAGCATGAAGATTCGAAGAACAAGACTTAAACAATTAGGGGGGAATTGTTGGACCGTAATTGCCTAAGTCTTGTTGGACAAGGATCAATATGTAACAAACGAAAGCCTAAGGGCTAAACACGTTAGTTTGTTAGTTTGTAACCGATTAGCGGTTATAATTAGTTATGGTAATTAAAGGTAGTTATTAAGTTAGTTAACAGGAAGTTGTACCTGTTCATGAAGAGTCACGACGGTTCGGTTCGGTGGCTATAAATAGAAGAGTATGTGTATGTTTTATAGTGTGTCAAAATAACAATGTAACCATCTTATGTTGTTAGTAATAATAATGAATCAACTTCTTGTCAATCTTGTGCCAAGACCTGTGCAACGATTATACAATGTCCAGAAAAATCCCCTAATCCATTAACCGGTACGTCGCATAAAGTTCACAAACAAACATCACCTGTTGGGTGTATGTATAAAGTTTAAATCATTACAATATAAGCACATGGACAATGAGCATTCATTTACATAAATAAATAAAAAAACAATTTTAATCACAAGAAGTTTGAATACATATTATGTGTAGAATATCCTCTACATACAAAAAAATAAATAAATAAATAAATAAAAACATTTTCTTTCCAAACACGAGAAGTTGAATCAATTTAATTGCTACCAGATCCTAACATGATAATATACTGCTTGGATCTTTCTTGTATTTACAGAGGACCCATGTCAAACTCGATTCCAAGGATCAAGGGGCACATCTGGATGATGTATTGGGCTTTCTGCATGAGCAACTACATTAGATGCCTGCCTCAGTGGCGGATCCAGGAAATTTAATTATGTGTGGCACAAAAAATATTTTTTACCTCAAGTTTTAACTTAAATAGGATAAAAGTACGATAGTTACACAACTTATATATAAGCTAACAAAGTTACCTCGATCACCCTAAATTAATTTACCCTTTCGATCTCTCATAGATTGGAAGTGCTTCATCACATCTTCATTTTTCACATTGATGAATATTTCGTTCTCTATGCTACAAACTAGAGCATGCTCTTACCAAACAAGCTCGAATAATAGTAGTTCACAAAAGGATCATTAATTCTTGCTGGTTCCTCTCTTCGTCAATAATCTTCGTACCTTAATCTTCAGTTTCAGTTTTCCTTTTTTCTGGCCACATATAACTGATCAATCGTCAAGTAGTCAAATGTATTGTTTCCTAAAAGAATACTAAACGTCTAACACTCTAAACTCAATAACAAGTAAATAACTATTGGGCTTTTTTCTAAACTAAATGGGCTTTAAGGATTCTTTTTGTTATTGGGTTTAAGCAAATATGCGTATGTTATATGCTGTCATGTGTAGCACAGATGAAAAACACAGCCGACGCAAAAAAATTTCAAGAAAAATTTCCACTACCATGGCCTACCCATGTGTGGCACGTGCCACAGGTAGCCATGGTGTGGCTCCGCCCCTGGCCTGCCTCATCTGGTCGTTCACGAAAGCTGATATCAGTTGAAAGAAACTCGTAAGTTCTGGATTACACTTTTTAAATTGTATAAAGCTGATGATGATATACAATATGAAAGCAATGGTTGATGTCCCTCCTGTTAACCCAAACAATACCGAGAAGCTTTGAGGGCTAAGCCTCTCATCTTCGTTAGGAAAAGATTCGTTATCTATACACTTTTCAGATATGAGATATTCATCCTCAAAGTTTTTGAGCTTCCCACTTTCTGTTATATTCATTATTGCTTTGTTTGCCTCGGACATATAGGCGAAATTTCTTGGAAATGCCTGCAAGTACAACTCCACGTAGTGTAAGTATTTCAGACTATATAGTTTGACTTTTCGGGGCAACAAACTATAGTGAAATTTTGGAATATACAATAAGTCCTAAGTTTATCATGATAAATTTGCATCCATGTTGAACTGGTTAATATTTGGTAAAAGTGTAAAACTAATTAAAAGCACTAACTTTCACCATTTTGATGGTTTAATTAATGCTTTAACCCCTTAACGTTTTTAATTGTGTTAGATTTAACAAAAGAACTTTTATCGTTTATGCAATAAATCCTTATAAAAAAACCTTAGGGGTTAAACCACCAAAAGTTGAAAGTTCAGTGGTTTACCATTATTAACCTCTATAGCTGCCGGAACTTCAAGAAAAATAGCAGCAATTTCGCCACTATTTAGGGCCTCAGCGTATCTACGAGTTGAGTTATAGCTGTTTACTTTGATGGTATTGAAACCCAAAACATTTTTCAAGTACTGATTGACTAATGAACCGTTGCAGTATCCCACAGTTGCATTTATGTTCCTGAGCATCTCAACACTCGTTATTGTTGGTTCAAGCCTCTGAGCCGTGAGCATGCTCGATAAGCTAGCTGTGTAGCTCTGTGTGATGATTAAAGCCACAAAGAGCCACACGACTACTGCAATCCTTGACAAATTGCTATGTAACTTGTCCCCTATGAGCAAACATTAGCACATGTTAAATGACAAGTAGAGGTGGCAAAATAGGCCGATTGGCTAAGTAGATTAACTTTCTTTGCATGGGTCGAAACGGTCGGGTCGTGCTGATTACCAATATTTTTGTCAAAGTTTTTTATTGTCTACCATTGTGCCAAATATGATTGAAATTATTCATTTTTTTTTCCTAAAAATATTTATTACTTAAATGATAATCTATTTTTTTTTTTTAGAATTGTTTAGGAGGTCTGTGACTGATAATCTTTGGGTGACTTTCTAGTTTCTACCCATTTAATCTGTTTATGTTACCCGTTCGATCTAGATAAGCATCACCCAAAACGTTAGTGTTCGTGTCGTCATGAAAATTATACTTTATCTCGCAAAGTGAAAAGCGTAGTAAATGCAAGCCAAAAAATGACTCCAATTTGGGTGATGATGGAGCCTCGAAGATGCTCGCAGTGATTCTTTTCGATCAACCAAATGATGAAGCCATTATAAATAGTGATTACTGCTATTAACCACCACATTAATGCAGTGAAAGGCTTCAAGAACAACCATGGCTGGTTTGATACTCTAGATCGAATAGGTACAATCATCTCCAAGCCAGATTCCGTGTATGGCTGCGTGAATTCTGCATAGTCATGCTTGCTTGCCATGATCGTTACATCACCAGCAATCGCATCGAACTTCTGCTCCAAATCAAGAAAAAAAAATCAGTATATTTGCCTCAGTTCATAAAGCTAAATTTAGAGTTGTGACATTGGATTACCCCTGCAGGAATTTGTCTGACCAATTCAACATATGAACCATAAAAAGGAATATAATCATATGGTAGATTTAGTTTCCTCATCATTTCATCAAACACAGCAATCACGAATCCACCGTAAACAGTTTGGTTCTTCACGGAATCGAATTCCACACTTACGAATTGCTTAAACAGTGATTGAGCAGGAATGCCGACTCTCATCCGAACCTCTGAACTTTCGGCTAGATTGCGACGACGTCTATGAGCATACCATGGTTCCACCGACCACAAAGCTTGTCCAACATTATCCAAAGAGCGTGTGTAAGTATTTGTTTCATTGATGTCATCTTCAACTCTTTCAGAAAACCCTGATTCTTCAGTCCAATATGCGCTGTGATATCCCTTTCCTATCACGTAAACAATCTCAACTACAGTCTCTGGGATTGGTTTCCATTCCGGTGTGTTTTCCTCTAAGAACTTCACGCTGTTGTATCCTTGCACTGCAAAGATTCCGGGCTCGTCCTGATCTTCTTCCGGATAATCGGAACGGAACTTATGGCGAAATCTTTTTCTAAAATTTAAGAAATCGGGCTTGTCTTCAGGGAAGTAGGATTTGACTCCAACCATGCCTTTTAGTGAAGAGATTGTGGCTGGATTAATGGAATGAAAATGATCCGTGATTCGGTTGGTTGCGATCCATAGATATCCGTCTCCTGTCATTTCCATCTTCTTGGCTGTTTGAATTAAACGAATCCCGAGTTCTAGAGATGTATGAATTACAAAGACTTGACGTTGTTGTTTCTTGAGTAGCTCAAGCTCTTCATTCAAGGAATAAGAACCAGATGCCAATGGTAAAATATGGGCTAGAGTGCAATTTGTTTTTCTTAGTGCCTGAGAGAGATAAGAAATGATTGATGATGACGAAGTGGCTAGATGTGATGTTTCATATATTAGAGTGACTTGACGAATACCCCATGATTGTAGAATTGCAGCCACTGCATTCATTTGTGTGGATTGTGTTGGAGCAAATTGAACAAAATATGGCCATTTTTCGGTTGGTTGTAGTGGAGTTGTACTAGCCAACGAAAGAAACAAAGGGTTATCATTATCATGATCAGCTTCGCTGATACCCTCAGCTATAGCAGATGCTTCTTCCCAGGTATGACCTCCCACAATAGCTTTTACATTTTGTTCATCGGTAAGTTCTATTGCTGCAATTTCACAATATCAATTTTAGAATCTGTGAATCACCTGAATAACGATATAAGTTTTTTAACGTTAATTTACCTGCAATAGTTGCGCGGACAGGCTTGTTTCTAGAGTTATGAATATATAAAACAGAAGGCTGATTACTTTTGTTGTTAAAATCTTGAATTGCTATCTCAATGGCTACTTTCGCCTCTTTCCCTGGCCTAGATGTTTGATCAAGAATGACGCCGATACTAGTGATGCTTCCGGTGGTCAGTGATGCTTGCAGAAGAAACAAAGGAAATACGAAAGCAACTGAAAAGATGAGGTAACTTGCGAAATTATGCATCTCCAGTAAGAATCTTTAATGCTCTTCTCATTGATTCAGATAATACAAAGTTTGTGGTATATTCACCAAATCAATCATTTCGAGTTATAATAACTCATATGTAACCAAAAGTCCATCACGCTGTTTATTAGAATCTTCCCTTAGAAATTTCATGTAGTTAATTTTCTTTGATGCGGAGATATGTGCGAACCCTTAATAAATCATATCATTAGTCTTAATCGCTAATTTTTTAGAGTATTGCTAAAGCCTCCTACAAAATACTCATTCTCTGCATCCAAAACGTTAGTTCTGACAGTTGTCAGAATCTTGTAAGTAGAAGGATAAGTAGGAACAATTTGTAGGAGTAAATAGCATTTTCTAATTTTTTTTAATATCTCATAAGTTTCTAGTTATATAAATGATGTTGTATATACTCATACTATACGAGTACCCGTACATAGCGACGTGACTTTATAGTGATAAATACTTATAGCTTAGATATTTTAGTTAACTGTACCGTGTAACGTATATGCATACAATGTAAAATAATCAAAATATAATTGAAAAAAAGTTGTAACATATGATAACTCAACTGAAAATGAAAATGAAACAAAATAATAATTAGTTGAAATATTTTATTTTCTTCTAGAAAATGATTTATAGCTTTTTCTTACAATATGATTGGGTTAATCGCATAAAAATGCATCATACTTGTCATTTTTTGTCATTGTATGTTGCGTACTTTTTTTTTTCTTAACTTGGCATTAACCTTTTTAAATGGTGCCATTGTGTGTACTTATCTTTTTAAATCGTGCCATTGTGTGTACTTTGTGAACATTTTACCCTTACTTTTTTCAAATTTTGAAAGATAAAATGGTCATTCTCATGCCTGAAATAGTCGCAAAGTACACACAATGACACGATTTAAAAAGGTAAGTACACATAATGACACGATTTAAAAAGGTTGGTGCCAAGTTAAGTAAAAAAAGTACGCAACATACAATGACAAAAAGTAAAAAGTATGATGCTTTTTTAATGCAATTAACCAAATATGATGCTTTTTTATGCAATTAACACAATATGATCTAATGTGATTTATATAGTATATATATTTAATGTGATTTTTAAACTGTTTAGTAATGGTTATAAGACAACATATTTAGAAATAAGTCAAACTTTTTTATATGAGAAAGTAAAAAAAAAAAAAAAAAAAGAAAAAAAGAAAGAAAGAAAAAGAAACGGAATTTCAAATGGTATTTTAAATATAACATCTTACTCATTGTTATGTTTTTCAAGCTTTAACAAAATTTATTCACTCTTTATATGTAATACTGGACCAATACTCGCGCAAAGCGACGATTTATAGCGGCAAATAATTGTACTTGCAAATTTGTGGTTTTTGTGTGACCTTACGGGGTTCATTTTGTAGTCATTGCGAGAAAGAAAGCTCATGGGTTGAAATAAAAAATATAAAAGTTTGAGAAAGCAGTATATGTTGTTATCATTTTTAATTCGTGCTCTATATATAGTATAGATGTAAGTTAATTATTTTAATTGCTATTTTGGGAAATCAACTTTACTTATTTTTAAGAGATTTCAAGTTTTTAAAAAGAGAAATGCTAACGAAAGCCCTAATGGCTGTTGATAACAACAAATTTTTCAAAAATTCTCCACATATTCAAAAACATATTTGTTTTATAAGTAGCAGAGATTAGAGAAGATAGATAAATAACTATTTTAACAAGTTGAATGAAAATATATATATCAGACTTGGTCAATGGTTTAGAATGGAAAGACATTTCGGTTAATTAGACTTGTTACTCATTCAAACTCTTCACATATTCTTTCTTGGATCGTGTGTACCAGTCTGGACTTGTAATTAGGCACTACTCATTCAAACTCTTCAAATATTCTTTCTTTGATCGTGTGTACCAGTCTGGACTTGTAACATTTTTGGCAATTGATTTTTTTAAAAGTCAACATGTTCCTTGCTCTGACTTTTTAATTTTAAAAGTATACATGTATAGTACCAGCATTTGACTTAATCGTATCCATGGATGATCTTACATTAAAACCAATATCATCTAGAAAAATGACAATGATTAAATTCTATTAATCATCTAATAAAATTTAACATGATAGAAGCTGCATGTACTATTGTTAAAATTAGGAACCTATGAATTGCCAACGAATCTATTAACTAGATATCCGAACCAGACTCTTATGTACTTACGAAATTGTTTTATTTATTTACTAGTTATAAGTCCCGTGCACGCACGGGGTTTACACATAAATCAAACTTATTTTTAAATTTTAGTTTACTATATGGACACATAAGAATTTACCCGTGAAAATTGTGATATAAGTAGCTATTAATATTTTTTGAAATATTTTAATGGATGAAAGATTTAACTTTGTTTATCTGACATAGATGTTGAAGTTCTGTTTGATGTTGTTGTTTAAATTTAACTATTGATATCATGTTGTACAAAATGTGCGAGTTTAGTAGCACATAATGAGCGTTAATGAAGTTAAAATATACTCCGTAAAGTTTTTTACAAATGTTTTTCCGGATATCCGTATATAAATTTAAATAATAATTACATGAGTCGTTGTTATAAGTACAATCGAGTATATTTATTTTCATATTACAGTAACTCATGCTTACCATTTGATATGTATATTACCGTTAATAATAATTTTTCCGTATTTTATATTCAAACCCGTGTACGCATAAATTATATTTTTAAATAGGATAACATGAGTCCTTATTTAACGTACATAGTAAAAAAAATATTTTAGTAGATGAAATTTTTTTTGTAATTTTAATGGACGAAAGTCTCAAACTAATACTAATACTCATGTAATTGTAAATAAAGTCCATATTATAAACTCTAAGGGTATAAAGTATAGGGGTTTATTTGTTTATTATCTAAGTTATTTAAAAACATGGAGACTTACAATTTACACTTAACTCTATATAATATATTTAAAATTCAACCACTAAAGTTTTATTAATTATCTCATCTTTTTTTAAGTTTTTGTTTTCATAAATTTGACACCTATATTTTTATGTGTTTTTTTTCTCAACCATCTCCACCAAATTTATTAAACTCTGACCAAAATCAATTCAATTTTGACTTTTTATTGGCCAATCATATTGCTTGAGTTCTCATATGTGTAAAAATTGAGCTCTCTTATTGGTCCAATTTTTTTTCTATAAGATTGCTTTGTCAAAAAAACTTTGAAATGATGTAATTCCTTTATTATATAAAAGATTGAATATTTATATTAATACATCTCTAATATACAAACGCATCCCATATTGTCCACTGTTTTCATATCACGTCATTATCAAAAGACACTGTTTTCATATCACGTCATTATCAAAAGACTATTTAGAAGCTTATATTTATTATACATATACTATGTTAATTTTGCCACTGTTTGTTGAAGATAACGCCCAATACAACTCATAAACTCAACATAAATAAGGAGTACATTGATAAATGGGAGACTCCACAGACCAAGAATAACTTTATGAGACTGAGCAATAAGACCATGACCTTCAATGCTTATGTCCACGTCACTAAACTCAACCGTCATATATAATTGTTCAAGTCTCTGCACATTAGCAGGAAGCCCGGAGGGAAAGGCAGGACCACTACAATGTCGCTGAGAATTCGGGTAATAAATTTCTACGTTCTATCAAGAGTCAAACAACTTCTTAGTGAGTTTAAATCTTTCGATAGCTTCTGCACATTGCTTCAGCAATGAAGTTGCTCTAAATCATAAGCTTACATCATGCCAGGAACCCAACAGTGACTCTCGAATCTACATTATAGACACATGAATTATTAGAATCTAAGGGAGTGTTTGGATGCGTGTTTATATCACATAATTAAAACTAAACAAAAAAGGGTCGAATCACATGAGCATGTAATAACTAAACAAAAAAGGTCTCCAAACTCATCGAAGATAAAATCCCATTGGTTTATAACCTCAAAAAGGGCTTTGGTATACACAAAATTTGAAGGGACTACTTGCAATTTATTATTATAAGCATCAATACGTACTCAAAGAATGGTTAATCAACCATGAACAGGTCTACACAATCATTATAATCTAAATTCTAGAAGCGAATAATGAATCACTTCAATTTACCATTAAATAGTCCGAATCAAATGTTTAGACGTGATTTGGTTTGTTTTTGTTTTAAATAACCTGTCTTGGTTCTTAAATAGCCAACGTTTGAATTGCCGCTCCTTCCACGGACCATGGCACAAGAGCAGCTACAACTTCACCCCATTCCTACGCCTTCAACGTTGATGGCTTATCGTTAAACTCATTAAGATATAACTATGTGTTCAAGAAATATTTTAATCCTCACTTTGATGGTAATGGAATTACCTGAAATACAACATTATGCTTTATCAAATCTAAAATTTGAATCAGATTACTGGAAAAAGCACCGTATAAAAACTTGGTTTGATGAAAATAGTTGACCAGACCTCCATGATACATCATATTAATCGGATTGTCAAAATAATAAAGAATACCTTATAAATATGAAGAACACCAACTTAAAATACAATCACAGCCAAATGCTATCTAGTAGTTGATTAAGATCATAAAGGTGAACGATTCTTTGTGGATTTATGTGTTTCCACGCTGATTTAGTAAAACGGATTGTAACAAATGGAATTTAAGCTTTGAGTAAAAAATATGAATTTTAAACCAGAAAGTGTTTCGGGTCAACTACACCTCATTCAAGATTCACATTTTTCACCCATTACTCAAACTACCTAACTAAGCACTCTGAATATTATATGTAACACACTTGATCCAAAGACTAAAGTAGTGTACACCGAGAATCCCGACAAGGAGTATTTCAAGTCCATTAATTTAGGCCGCTATAGTTGTGGTAAGAGAGTTACCATACTCAGAGACTTTTAGCGACAATTCAAATCTTACAATTCCAGAGTCAGGTCATAGCACTATAAAAAACGTCTCTGGGTCAGTCAAATTTGTGGCGGTCCTAATCACTGGGCGACCAATGGTGGTGCAGCCATTTGTGGATACTGTAGACACACTTGTAGCAGCGTGGCTTCCTGTATTAGAGAGGCCAAGGTGTCACCAACGTTCTGTTGGTGACTATGGTTTCGCAGGAAAGCTGGTCCGTACTTGGTTTAAGTCGGTTGATGAGTTACCCATGAATGTTGGAGACCGACGTTATGACCCATTGTACCCGTTTGGGTTTGGACCGACCACAACACCCACTAAGACCACATAAAATGGTTATCTGTGTTATCTTTCCGTTCTAGTTTAACATGATAATAATCTTATTGAGTCTAAGATTTTGATTATTTAATGTTCCATGTTAGAAATACGGTATAAAAGATGTTATAATTTATAACCTTTTTTTACCATGGAAACACCAACCTTCATGAGACAACTTCTACCTTGCTCCCACTCTTTTCCACACCATTTTCTGCTATAGCTTCTTGTTGTTATGCCAATTTCCATCTTGTGATTTCCTATTCGGCGTCAGTAGTGCCCATCATTTGCCTTTCAGCCTCCACCACAAGAAAGTAAGATTATATACAAATGTACTTTGCATATGAATTAGCACATAAATACTTTGTCAAAGCAATCTCATAGGAACCTCAAAGCAATCTCATGGGAGGGTTCCCTTACCACATCATTGCTGATAAGGTATTGGATCATCGTAACATAAAATGATTTAATAGCTAAATTAATATGTCAATACAATGAGTCACAATTTAAACCGTTTATGATATGGTATCAATGAGTGCTTTTCCTTGTAAAAGAACTCCTCAATCATTGTATCCTAAACCCGATAACCAAAAGCACAACAATTTATTTTCGGAATCTAAATTTTTTATTATACTTTTTTTGGCCGTATAAACGGATCGCTCAAAGTTGGGTCTGTGACCAATTTAACTCAACCAGGAGATATGATGAAAAACATAATTTGGTAATTTATGCAAAAAAAAACCGTAAAAAATATATATATCGTGTTTATCTTCACGATATCAGTTTGGTGAGGAGACAAAGAAAACCAACTCAAAGAACCGAGTACTAAAATATCTTATTGTAACACCTGGTACTTTTCCTAAAACCCATTTCTAGCCAAACTTCTATTTTCGTGCCTGAACCACTTTTAAAACTTTAATGCATGTTAAATTGGGTTTGGGAGCGTGAGATATATTAGGAACGAGAATTTATTCCTTGATTTACTCAGCACAACCTAGGAAACTCGAATTTGTTTCATTTGCCAAATTATTTGATGTATTTTGAGTTTGAGAAAAACTCTGAAGTTTATGCTTGATTTTATTGGAAAAACTATTTCGTGAACAATGGCGCAAGTTTCGTAATTTTTCGAGTCCGTTTGCTATGTCATTCGAGTCCCGGACCGTTTTTACAAGAAGTTTACTCTATTGGCGAGATAGGTCCCTTGAGTTTTATTTTCATTATTCACCCTACACTTAAAATAATACAAATTCACCCTATAACCTCTACCTATAAATACAACACTTATATATTATTATTTACTAAAACATACAAAACACACACCATCACAACCTTCCTCTCTCTTCTTTCTCTCTCTTTCACCCGCAGCCACCCCCATCCATCCGTCCGGTCACTATTTCCGCCACCGGAAAATTTCCGGCAACCATAACGAAC
>LBNU01009594.1:11281-21934 GCA_014162995.1 Artemisia annua
TTACCCTAACGAGTGTTTCTCTCAGTTTTATTACACAATTACTATTAAACAAGCAAAAGTCAAGCATTATGGTATCCTATGAGGTCTCATTAATCTACCCTTATTTACCCCCCTTACACTTAAGTTGAACATTGTCCCCAATGTTCGAAAATAAGGAATTGAAAAGATAAAAAGGTTAAAAGAATGAAATCGGATACTCCCCTGATTCGATCTTCATGCAAGTGAAGTAACATGGTTAGATCCTCCTCCAAGAAAATGAACTATCAAAGCTTCCCTTCCAGTATATGCATCATCTTCTTGTCTTAAATAACCTGTTAAAATGGAAATACTACAAGAAACCTCACGTAAAATCGGCAGCATTATTCATATATATATAGACGTTAACCTAGAAAGCATGTAAGATATAATGCTTGTGGAATGAATATTTTGCAGAATTCCTGGAGATTATAAGTTAAATAATTGACAGAACTTTTTAAGTTTCCGGAAAAATACAAAACTTTCAAAATTTGCAGAAAATTATATCCTGATGCCGTCAGGTGTTAATCCTGACGCCGTCAGAAAGTTCTGACATAATTCTCATGTTAAGCTTCCGGGAAAAAATTCTGGAAAATCTAAATCTTACTTCCTGGAATTCCTGCAAAAATTCATTATGACTCGATACAAGCGTTTGACTCAAACAAGTACTAATATGTAAGTTTAATTTCATTGTTATGATTCATGTTCATTCGTTCTATATAAACCGATTTGGATTTCCCTTACACTTAGCTTTTGCAAAATACCTTTATATGTAGTTAAGACGAAGTTAAGAACAAAATAAAGCATTTTCACAATTTAATTTGAAATATGAATCAATAATCAAGAAATATAACTTACATACGGAAGCAAATAAATTCAAATAAGCAAACAAACAAAACAAATAAAGCAAATAAAGCTTGGGTTGCCTCCCAAGAAGCGCTTGTTTTTGTTCGAGTCACGAGCCTGACTCTACCCTTATTTAACGGAAATAGGGGAGGTTTTCCCTACACTTAGAATTAAGTGCGGGTGATAGTAGCGATACACACCATCTCGGTGGAAGTATGCCTCGTGAGAAAGGAGTGGTGGATGAATTATATGCTCAAAGGGGTTTGCTCCTTCCATCATAACCTTACCTAATTCAATTCGGTCAATGGGTAAGTCAAAGTTTTCTCCTAAAAAGGGATCATCTTCAATCAACTTCGAAAGACTCCTAGTTGGGAATCCATCTTGACCAAATAAACCTGGTTTAAACCCATAATGTTTTTTGTGATCCATCATGAGTGGGTTATGTAAGCATGTAAGGTCTTGGCTCACTCCTATGTTAACTTCCTCTCTACAAAGCTGAAAGTCTACTACCTTCAACGTAAAACTACCCGGACTATATGGTTTGATGGGTGGATCGGGACCTATTTCAATTCCTAAATTCTCATCCAAGGATGGAAGATTAGGTAACGGTTTTGGTTGAGGCTCCGATTCATCAAAACTAGGAACTTCCATAGAACTAAAAGAAAGGTCATCACTACAAGTATTCAAACCTACTCCTTCTAGTTGTGTTTGGTCCAAGGGTTCAACCTCTATTGGGGTTCCTATAGTCTCTCCTACTTCTTCCGGGTAGGTCACGGGTGGTGTGTGTGCCTCCAATGATGGTAGGACTTGTGGGATACTTGGAGGGCTTGGGGTATTTACCTCGTCACTCCTCGTGTCAAGATCACCATTATTCTCATCATGTGTTTTAGTAGAACCTAACCCTACCATTTTCCCAAGTATCTCATGTGCTTCTCTAGGCATCTCAACTTCTATATCTGAATCATAAGGATCATGACTACTATATTCAAATTGCCCAAAAGATTCATCATGTGTTTCTTGAGATTCATCGTCATCGATCATAAAACCTAAGTCTTTTTGATCAATGTGATCATGCTCGGCTAGATCCTCCATCACATCAGGATCACCTAAGTGTTCACCCTGTATTATGGTAGTGCCTAACCATGACATGCAGCTAGGTGGCTCAATTCTACCCTCATCCCCAAACAAACTTGTTTCATGATCCTTGAAATTTGTGGTCAATTGACTTGTATTAATGTTTGTTGGGTTGTCTATCAAATAATAATATTGGACACAATTCTCAATAGCTTCCCATGCTTTTTCAACACTTAATTCCCTAAGATCCCTGCCGGCAATATAGTAAATGTCCCTTTGGGCATGTCGGTCGACATGATCGAAAGATTTGAGTTAGGGACCATAAATCGAAGTTATGATGAGGGACTTTTTGGAGTAAATATTTAAAACGAGTCCATGCATCATAGAGAGGTTCATCTTTATGTTGTTTAAACATCAAGGTGTCATATGGAGTGGGTGAATTACGTGGTTGGTGGTATGGTGGATTCACGTTCTCCATAATGGCGAACGGAAGAGTCAATGGAAATTACGAACAAACACACAAAGAAAAAGATAGACTAAAGAAAATCCTAGAAAAAATAAAATAAAATCTCAATAGAAAGGAGTCTAGTGAGTAGACCTAATTAAAAATAAAAATTAACCTAAACAATACCTATTCCCCGGCAGTGGCGCCAAAAACTTGATGCGCGTGGATTGCAACACACACTACATTTTACCTCTCGAGGGATCTCGAGAAGCTTGCAATCCCCACCAGGCAGTGTACCTGACCGATATAGTATAGTGTAGTGGCAAGTACCGGGGGATTGATCGTTCTCTCGCAGGGAATAGTGTTCGTTAGGCTAAAGGCTACTCTAATCTAGGTCTAAGGGTGGAGGAAGATTCTTTTTGTATTTTTATATTTTATGAAAGCAGTAAAATCTCTGGTTTTGGAGGATAGGGCGGAATTAGTTGCTAGTCAACTAACCCAAGTTATCTACTTCTAAGCTACTTATATTTTTGTATTTTTTTGGTTTTGAGAAAATCAGTGGTGGAGAATAGTGTTTACTTAGATTTCATTACTCCCTAACTATCTTTTACCATGTAATTAGTATGTTGAGTTTGCGTGGATGACGGGTGTATTCCTAACAAGTCGTAGGGAGTGCGTTCAATTCCCTAACTCTATAAGTTCCTACCTCACTCTATGACGATACGTCAAGCATCCTATCATGAGCTCACCGATAGCAACCTATGCATGAAATACTACCTTAAAATCGATAACGCACATACGATTCACGTTTCTAAAGACGTTCAAGCTTGTTACCGTATAGGAGATTAGCCAGTTTTCTCTAGTCTAACGTAGATGAAACATTCACCCAAATACAATCACAACATACACATCACATGATAATCAATAGTTAGGTTTCATTAGATCTAAGCAAACACAAGTTAATTTAGCCTAGCACGTTGAAGGAAAGAAAAGCACAAACATAAATCATACAACACATAGACATATTGTATGGATTGAATGAAGACTTATCTTAGATTAAACATGCAAGTTAGAGGGGTTAAAGTACCCTCTAAGGTCTGTGATACACGAGCTAGGGTTTAACCCTTAAGTTCTCCACCAAGTTCCTCCTTTAAAACAATAAAAAACGTTCTATATATATAGATTATACGGGCTGACGGCGTCAGCCCAAGGTGTGACGCCGTCATGCCGACGATTAGGGTTTTGTGATGGCCTCCTTGATGTCGTCATGCCGCCTTGTTCCAGATCTGACGGCCTTCCCTGACGCCGTCACCAAAATAGGCTAAAAACTCTCTGGCCCGTCATGAGTAACTTCCAATTCTTCACTTCATTTGTTCCTGACGTCGTCACGATGAAGCTTGTGACGCCGTCACCTTCTGTGCACTTTAGGGTCTTTTGAGATTTTATTGTTTTTCGCACTTTTTCACTCCGAAAACGCCCGAAAATGCTTCTTTTGTGATTTTCTCCTCAAAAGTACCTAAAATGAGAAAAGAAACGACTTTGGGTGAAATCCGATCAAATAATATACGAATTAGGACTCAAACGGACCCCTAAAAACGTAACATTTTTCGTCTCATTATATGTATCCTTTGGCCACTAGTCGAGCTTTGTTGTTTAGGACTTCACCATATTCGTCAAGCTTCACTTTGAAGATCCATTTGAGGGCGATAATCATAGCACAGTCGGGAGGGGGCACTAATTCCCAAACATCAAGTCTGTCAAATTCATTGATTTCATCTTGCATTGCAGTGAACCAGGATGTTTTAGTCAAAGCATCTTTATAATCCTTTGGTTCGACTTTGGACAGTATGGAGCTAACGAAGCACCATAAGGCATCTGTGGCAAGTTGTCTACATGTAGATACCGGACGAGATGGATTACCAATGATGTTGTCAATTGGGTGATCGTTTGTCCATTTCCGGATATGCTCATGAAGTTGATGACTGGGAACTGATGTAGCTATGTTGGAATCTTCTGAAGAGGTTGCCACAGTAGATGGTTCAGGGGCAAATATGTTGACAAAAGGTTCATCAGGTGGTTGAGCAAAGGGATTCATTTCAAATGAGTTATCAGATGCTTCTTCTTGAGGAATTGAGGAAGGTTGATCAGTGTGATCGGTATGACTGGATGATGGAGCATTCTCACTAAGAGAGATGGAGATGGAAGGCCCATTTGTAGGTTGTGGTTCATTATTAGCAGCAGCATCAGGACCTATGACTTGTTATTCTGGTTCGACTCTCTGTTGAGGCTCAAAATACTCATCATACATTGGATCAAACAATTTCTTCAAATCCTCACTCGTAGGTGGCACAGAAGAAGCATCAGTGGTGGAGGAATGTACAAGTCCCGAACTAATTGGTCCAGGAGTCCAAAGATTAGATGCGTGTCCTGAACTGGAGCATTCAGGAACCGTTTGCTCGTACAACTCATCAAACGTGACGTGGATAGTTTCCATGATTTGTCGGGTTCTTTTGTTGTAGATTCGATAACCCTTCTTGTTTGGTGCGTAGCCAACAAAAATTCCAATATCAGCTTTTGCCTTGAGCTTTCCCAAATCTTCGCTATCATTGGTTGGGTAACATAATGCACCAAAAACTCGAAGGAAGGAGAGATCGGGTTTTCTCTCATGCACCAGCTCATAGGGGGTTTTGCAGTGAAGAGGATGGATCAGTGATCGGTTCTGTGTGTAACAAGCAGTTGCAATTGCCTCTCCCCAGAGAAACATAGGAGCTTTGGAGAAGATCAGCATAGTTCGTGCGGCCTCTACAAGTGTACGGTTTCGCCTTTCAACGACTCCGTTCTGCTGAGGTGTTCGAGGTATACTCCTTTGATGTCTAATTCCTAGATCTTCATAAAACTGAGTAAGTTGCTGATTGACAAACTCAGTTCCATTATCTGTGCGGACGAATCTGACAGTTTTATTGAGTCCAACTTGCAGTTGCTTGATTAGTTTGATGATGATTTCAGGTGTTTCGTCCTTGGATCTGAGGAACTTAACCCATGTAAACCGAGAGTAGTCATCAACGATCACTAACACTTATCTTTTCCCAAATATGATTTTCATTCTCACTGGACCACAAAGGTCCATGTGAAGGGTATGAATAACTTCCATAATGGTGTTGATAGTTTTGGGTTTGTGATAATGCTTCTTGCTTTTGCCAAGCTGACAAGCGGAACATAGATGATCTTTTTCATACTTCAGCCTGGACATGCCTCTAACAAGATCTTTACGAGTGAGTTCATTGATGGTACCGAAGTTCAAATGGTTCAAACGACGATGCCACAACCATGACTTGTTCCTAGAAGCCTTAGATAGTAGACAGATTGGAGATGACCGTATTATATCTTCAATGGATATAGTGTAGAGGTTTGAGCCTTGTCTGCCTTTCAGGAGATCCACACCATCCAATCTTCTAACATAACAAGTGTGTTTTCTAAAGGCAACTTCAAGATCTGAGTCACAAAATTGACCAACGGAGAACAAATTGTGCCCAAGTTCTTCTACATACTATACCCGAGAGATCACGCTGTCGCCAACCACATAATCTCCATAACACATTATTGCACCAAAATGATCATTCCCGAATCTAACAGTCCCGATAAACTTTTTCACGAAATTTCTGAGCCGCGAGCAATCCCCAGTCATATGTTTTGAGCAGCCTGAGTCCAAATACCACAGGACGATTTGTACGACCTGCATTTGAAACCAGACAGATATGGATAACTGAAGCACGTGGATCCCCAACCATAAGTGGGATCCGATTGGTTAGCACAAACATTGTTTATTGCAACAGAAGAGGAAGTATTACTAGCATCCTTAGTCATATTATGACATGCGGGGGGACAAGACTTATGGTTAGTGCATTGGGTTCCTATAGGAAAAGTTCTGCCAGTTTTCTTCCAAATCCTAATGTTGCAGAGCTTAGGATTAGGCCGTTTAGCAAAGGGGCGTTGACTTCCTATTGATACTATTCTTCCAGTGGGTCTCCAATGATAGCTAACAGTAGAAAACTTCCTTCCTGTAGCTTTCCAAACATGTTTTTCACATTTATAATACACAACATGACAAACAGGGGATAATTTAGAAGCATTCAAACATGTCTTAACACACCCATCATGATTACCAGAAATTAAAGAGTTATTACAGATCTCACAAATGGTCTTAGAATTCGAATTAATTACAGTACGCCTAGAGCTAATACTAGAATCAACACAAATCATAATATTGAGATCATTCTTATTGTTCCTAATGTGGTCTTCTACTTCCTTTCCTTGAGCACTCTTTGCTGGTGAAGTCCTATCATTCCTTGTATTGCAACTAGGCTTTGACCCACTAGCATTAGTGACAACTTTTACTCCTGTAGAATTAATGATGGGAACATTAGAACTAGACACGGCTGTTTGATTTCTGGTATATGATGTGTTACGCTCTGAAGATGTCAAGGGCCCATTGAAGGTAACACGCTTGTTCTTAACCTTAGAGGAAAATTCATCAACCTTATCACGCATGCAAACAGCTTTGGGACATGTACCAATGGCATAATCTAAGAGTTCATATGATCTGTTGGTGAGATAGTAAACATTATGGATGGCAATGTCCGCAGGTCTCACCATTTTAACCTCTTCAATGGTCTCACAAAGGATATCTAGGCAATCCTTAAGATACCTAAGGTACTCACTATGGACAAACGCATTATTCCTAAGGGGAAGAGGAATATTAATGGCATCACTATCAATTCTTTTCGTTTTAACGATCTTGGTGAGACTGCTATCACATGCAGTGACGGGCATTTACCCTTTCACCTGAGTCTTTAGATTCTCAATTTCATTTAACAAAGAAGTTATTTTCTCATTCGTTTTATAATGTGTGATCTTAATCGACTCATGTAGCTCTTTGTAATGTTGTTTGATCTTTGAGTTTTCAGCTTGAAAACAATCATTTTCATATTTAATGTTGTTAATGACGTTTTGAAGTTGAAGATTTTGAGAATCTAAACAAGGAGGTTTCTAGGTATCAATCGTATCACATTTATTAGTCTTTAATTGGGCAATTTGAACCTTCAGATTCCGAATCGTGTTAGTGTGAGCTTGAATTTTTTCATCCCGTTTGGCTAATTCAAAATATGCATCAAATTCAGGAGCATCTGAAGATGTCTTGGCATTTGAGTTTTTTATTCTTTCTTCTAGATGTTGATATCTTAATTGCAAATTAAGATAATCAACCTCTAGTTTTGAAAAATGTTTGACCATGTTATCATGATCATCATTTTGAATTTTTTCGCGCAATTTTAAATTCTCCCCCTCAAGCTCAACAACACGATTCTGGAAGACATTTAACGTAACAGACATTTCATGAAATTTGGAAGCAGATAAAGATGAATCAATAGCAGTATAAAACACATCTTGAGCAATGCACATAGCAATTAAATTATCATTCATGATGAGAGCATTCTTCCTCGCAATGTCACTATGTTGAAGATCTATTACAGTTTGTTTTCCTTCAAGTTCCAGATTTTTAAACACATCTTTCATTTCTTCAATCTCTGATTTAAGAGATGTTTCCATGTATTCAAAATGTCTTTGATTTGTTTAAAAAACATAATGACTTCAGTGAGATAACATTCTTTTGTGACTTCAAAACCCCTTTCCCCCTCAGTAATTCCCGTTGGTGTAATTCTCTTTTTACATGTTTTGTCAAACTCAGCAAACATTTGATACAGAACATACATGCTAATAAGAGTTTTACATTGAGTGGGAAGAGCTATCTGAACAATCTGGTTCATTGGTGTATTGGGAGGATACACCGTCGGGGTAGCAAACTTAAGAGGAGTGGTAGCCTTAAGTCGTTCAGCTTTCAGTTTTTCAACGTCTAAAGGCCAAAAAATCTGTTCTGGGGTTAACCTTCAGAGGGTTCAAATATAGTACTTATTGATACCATCTAGAAAGATGTAGTATCAACAGGAGTTGTCAAACTCCAATAGATCTATCAACTATATTCGCGTACGCATGGGTAAAATATCCCAAACGATAAGATTTATGAATTTTAGTTATGTAGTGATGGCAGATAGTTTACTCGTGCACCAACCAAAGAAAAAGACTTGTATTCGGTTTAAAGTAAAGCAAGTAGCATGTATCCCCCTCACAGGGTTTGTAAAGCATTTAAAAAGAGTGTGAGGCTATGAACTCACCTGGGCTTATGGAAATGTAATTGATGTCAAAAGTGACTCAGAGACTAGACTGCCTACTCACGTATCCTTGGGTTTGTTGGTGTGGTTGTATGTCAAGCTTTAGTTATTTTATTTTAAGGTTTCTCAAGTAATCATTCTTAGGGTTTTTAGTGTCAGCTATAACATAACACCGTTCAGGCCATCACAATCCAGAATTATATAAGACTTCTCACATAAAGCTCCCTAGTATTGTATTATGTTATCAACATAATACCGTTCAGGACATCATAATTCAGAAGTATATAACCCTCACATGAAGTTCCCTAGTATTGTGTCACGTTGTTAAGTATTTTAGGTTATAACATAAGACCGTTCGGGCCATCACAATTCAGAAGTATAAGACTCCTCACATGAAGCTCCCTAATATTGTATTATGTTATCAACATAATACCGTTCGGGCCATCATAATTCAGAAGTTAATACTCCTCACATAAAGTTCCCTACTATTGTATCATGTTATTAAGTACTATACTTAAATATAATGTATCACCGTTCGGGCCATCATAATCCAAAGGTCATATTGTAGTAAAACGTTTGAGGAGCCAGGGCACTTTAAATCGTAAACCCAGCAAACTCGTCAAAACGTATACACAAATTAAGCCCCTCACATGAAGTTCCCTACTATTGTGATAATTTACATAAAAAGATAGCACTTTTATTTATTAAGCAAATATTCCATTTTATACCCTTATAGTTTGTACATTTACAAAATCGACCCTAGACTTATAAACTTATAACATTTAGGCATTTAAGTTTTTAGACTTTACACAATCAGCCCATCTACTTATATATTTTAAGAAAATGGCAGAATGACCCTTGGGCTTATAAATTTTCAAGATTTACCATTTATTCCCTTTAACTTTCACAATATTTGCCAAAGACTAGTCCCTTATAAGTTTATACGGGTATTTATCTTTTTTATCCTTCAAGGGTGGATATAACTTTTCAAAAAGGGGTCCTTATACTTATAACTTCTAAGAAATGGGTCAAAAACAGCTCCCTAGACTTAATATTTTCAGAAGTTACCCATATATACCCCTAGGGGCCATGAAAACTATTAAAAAACTAGTTCCTTTTCACCATGGGCGAATTATATTTTATGCAGATTAATTGTTAAGACTGTATCAGATGATATGTAATGTAGGGAGATAAGATGTTATTCGATTGCATCTCAAAAGCAGGAGTACAAGATACATTTATAGCGCTATTTTATGTTATATAAGGTAAATAGATAATCACAAGCCTAATCACTAATCAGCTACATCTTAATCGATCATTTATCTCTTTGGCCTACTAAGCAATCATATTCTTTATGTTAACACTCCCCCGCCAGTTCGAGCGGCCCGAAAATGCGACAAGCTCGGACTGGAATAGTAACTAAGAAAAACAAAAATACATTAACATAATAAAAACATAACTTTAATCAACTCGTAACAAGACGTACCAACGTCAACTTTAGGCGACTTGGTTACCAACGTCGCTAAGTCGACTGTGAAGCGAGCAGAGCGCGTGAGGCGCAGCAATCGACTTTACGACTGTGTAGGGCCAGGGCATGGCATACTGGGTTGAGTGCGAGCTGGCGTACAAAGTGACGAACATCAGATAATTGACCAAACGATAATCGGAGCGGGGTGAACTTTTGCAAAAAAGAAGATGATAAGAACGAGAATGTGGGTGCTGAAACTTCAAGCCGAGAGGGGCCAGAACAAACGGGCTGTTTTGTCCCGAGAGAAAAGCATAAGAGGATCACAGATTAGAAAGAAGTGTGTTTATGTTTGTACGAGTTTAGAGAGGGAGGCCTGCCGAAGCCTCAAGCGTTAGCGCGCGTGACGGCGGCCAGAAGAGTTGGTGTGTGTAATGCCGGGATACCAGTGTGAGAAGGTGTACAATGATATGTAATTGTAGAGATAAGTGTATTCGATGATCTCAAGAAGCAGATACAGAGTACAGTGCCTATTTTATGATTAATAAGGTAAATAGGATAATCCAACTAATCACCTCGCGGGG